>APFE031462261.1:278128-295573 GCA_000404065.3 Pinus taeda
TTCCGCCAATATTTGTAGCTCATATTTTGTTACTACCAGTATTGCTTTTAGTTGTCCATCAAATAGCTATTTAGTGACAACATGCTTTGAAAAAAACAAGGTTCGCTGGGGGCACTACTCTTATCACCCACTCATTTTCTAAGGGATTTGAGATATATTGGTGAACCATAGAAAAGCCCAAATTTTCATTATACCTTGAAAATAGCTCAGCCCCTATTGGGTTCCAATCATGAAAAATGTCCTATACTATTTCCCCTTGAAAAAAACAATTTTAATGCTTTTTCGTTCATATTTGGGATGGTTGTTTGGTCAAGAGGTCAACCCCTATGGTTTCTATACGAGAGGGAACCTTTAGTCTGGTGGTGTTTTACTTTCAACTTATAACACCTAACAATTTTTTTTTTCATTTTGATCCTCCTTTCTAACAGGAGTGAACTCATTTTTATTCATCGTGTACCAGTACATGGGCATTTCCATGGTCTGCTTTGCTTCCCTTACATTTATGTTCCTTGGTTCAGTGGAGAAATTTAGTACAAAAAATTAGCCTTGCACATACAACAAAGAAGCAATGTGCAAGCCAGCCCTAGTTAATGCCATTCATTGGTTTAATTATTGGGGCAATGCTTCCTTATTGGTTCTCTGCAATGACAATGAAAAGTTTTGGTAGTGCAACACTGAAAATGGTTGAAGACGTTAGGAGGAAATTCAACACCATCCCTGGTCTAATGGAAGGTCATGCGAAGCTAGATTATGGAACTTCTGTGAAGATATCAATTGATGCCTCGCTAAAAGAGATGATTCCTCCTGGTTGCCTTGTGATGCTTACACCTCTCATTGTTGGTACTTTATTTGTTGTGGAAACTCTATCAGGTATCCTTGCTGGTGCTCTTGTATCTGGTGTGCAGGTAACTATTGCTCTAAGTGTTAATACTTTTATTTTTGTCTGTATACACATCTCCCTAACCATGTGTAATCAACTGGATATCAGGTAACTGTTGCTCTATGTGTTAGACTTTTATTTCTGTCTATATACAGATCTCCCTAATCATGTTTAATTAAATGGGTGTTAGGTTGCTATTTCTGCTTCCAACACTGGTGGTGCTTGGGACAATGATAAGAAGTATATTGAGGTAATTTTATCTTAATTAGTGTTGATTTTGTCTATTATCGAAATTTTCCATATAGCACATACTTTCCATATTTGGCATATCTGACACACGCCAAATTTTGTAATTTGTGATAGGCTAGTGCATCAGAGCGTGCCACGACTCTTGGTCCAAAAGGGTCCGATCTGCACAAAGTTGTTGTGATTGGTGACACAATTGGAGACCCATTGAAGGACACCTCTGGACCATCTCTAAATATTTTGATAAAGCTTATGGCTATTGAGTCACTAGTGTTTGCACCTTCTTTTTGCAACCCACGGTGGGTTGCTGTTTAAATTTTTCTAGTTGCAGAAATCCTTTTCAAGTTGTACTAGTTGGCATCATTTTTCTCTTTGAGTATGACGAGAAAATCCTGTCCAAAACGTTATGATACTTGGTTGATATTGCTAGTGGTAGGTTCTATTCAAAATGTTAGTTTTTTTTAGGTAAATCCCTGAAGGAGGTCGTGGTTCTGGTTACTCTGTTATTGCAACTATTGGGTAAAATTTTGTATTGCCATTTTTCATGAAATATAAACTATTTGAAATTTCCCATTAATCAGTGCTTGGACAGGATGTATGCAATTGTTTTTGAGTTGAAATGTGTTGGATGACGTTTTAGCAAAAAAAATTACTTTATTTGTAATCAGTTGGGTTTATATCATGTTTAAATTAAGGTAAAATACCAAGAAGTAGATGTTTTGCTATATCTTATATCCCAGATATACCTTAAATTGCTGTTGTAGACGGATGGCTATCTACGAGAATTTGTTATATAGTTTTGTGTGAAAGCAAATGCTATTGTGCATGGTATTGTTTCTTGTTTTGTGTGATAACAACCACTGTTGTGAAGGATATTCTTTTTTGTTTAAATGAATATCATTTTTTTAATATCATTAGTAACTGGATATGTACACTAGCAGTCCATAAGAAACTGATAGTTATGGTTGTATCCTTACTGAATCAGGTTGCTATTTGATAGAAGCATGTATGATTACTTTAATGCCTATAAATTGCAATGGCAGACAGGCAATTTATACTTTTCCCCTTTATATCAGTGGCTTCTTTATCAGTGATTCTAGGCTAGATATAGTGGTAATGCAGAAGGAATATGACAGATACTCTATTTGGGCGTTCTATATGAGGGGAACATCTATGGTCTTTTAGCTTGGAACTATAGAAACTAAAAAAAATTGTTTTATTTGTGAAGCTTAGAGCGGTGCCTAATGTGGAATAAAAGTGCACAATTTATCCTTTATATTTATATATTAAACTCCGTCAATATTTGCAGCTCCTATTTTGTTACTACCAGTATTTCTTTTGGCTATCCATCAAAACGCTATTTAGTGACCACATGCTTTGAAAAAAACAAGGTTCGCTGGGGGAACTACTCTTATCACCCACTCATCTTCTAAGTGATTTGAGATATATGGGTGAACCATAGAAAAGCCCAAATCTTCATTATAGGTTTAAAATAGCTCAGGCCCTATTGGGTACTAGTCATGAAAAATGTCCTATAGTATTTCCCCTTGAAAACAAAAATCTTAATGGTTGTTCAGTGAGATTTGGGATGGTTGTTTGGTCAAGAGGTCAACCCCTATTGGGTACCAATCATTAAAATATCCTACATTATTTTTCTTAAAAAAAGCAATTTTAATGCTTGTTTGGTCAGGTTGGTGTGCAAATAAACCACCATCCTTGTTGGAATTATGGTAACTAACAATGCTGAACTTTGTGCCTATGCTTGCTTTGTTTCCATCTAAAAGAAAAATCAGGTGCTGCATGGTTCCCTACTCAACAGGCATCCTGAAAATGTTTACTGGTTTGAATGCAAGAAGTATGACGCCCTCAAATTCACAATAACGGAAGTAGCATTAGCATTAGTTCTGTATCTTAGAGAACTAAACTTAAGGACTAGCATTGTGACTTGTCATGTATATTATCTTTAGTTCCTCCTAATCTCAATTAGGATTGCAAGGCCAAGTTCCAGAAAAATCTTTTTCATGTCTGGCATGTGTTGGGATTCATTTTAATGCCTGGCATGTGTTGGGCTTCATTTTAATGTTGCTTTGATGTGAATTTATATATTTTTTCTTTCAACAAGTTGACACTCAAATTGAAGAAATGCATGTTTTATCTGGAAAGAAATTTTCACACTATACAGCATGTTCTATACCTCTTATTATATTGTGCTGAGAGACAAACTCCATCCCTAGCTAAGCATCGAAGCGAAGTGAGATTGTGCATTTTGTAGAGTACTTTACCCTTGCTTCAGGTATTCTAATTTGACATTCTACCAGTGATAGAAATTCTAATTTGACATATTCTACCAGTGATATTTTATTGTTAATAATGTGCACTAAGAGGAAAATGTGAAGCAGATTTAGTATAAGTACCATGACAATTTTTTGTGATTCTATTCAAGATTATATTTTCATCCAAGTATGGTTGTTCTGTTAATGTTGCCTTCTAGATTTTTGCTTCCATTCAAATGGAATTTATTCATATCAAGCATGGATTGAATCTTGAACCACTTATTCTAGGGTCACTAAATTGTTTCCTCTAATGCAGGGGTTAGCCAACAGCATCTCTTTTGCTCCCATTGGACTAATCAAAATGTTCAATTTTTTTTCATTTATGTTCTTATTCCATATGTGCTACTGACTTACGACATTTCCTTTGGAGCATCTGGTGCAAATGCTAGTTTAAGTTGTTTTAGAACAACCATCCTTGAATGTCTTCAAATACATGTTAACATACAAAGAAGAACCATTGGAAGTTCATTGACATTGTGTTAAATAAGGGTTTTTAGTATATGTTGGCATATAAAAAATTAATTGTGGAATTTCTAAGTAAATCTCTTGTTTTACTTCTCTCAGTTTATAATTAATAGAAGAAAAATATTCTTTATATTAAATCTATGATTTATAATAGGGTTTAAACATGCAGGAAACAAAGTATGGAACTATGCAAGTAGAAGACTTGTTGCAACAAGGCACGAGACTTGGTTTTGACAACATGTGCATAGCTTATGAGTCATTTATTTCTTTCATACATTTTTATTCAATTTACATTGATGTATATTATTTATTTCAATTTTCATTATTCTCACCAATGTAGATACACTTATTACACTTTATTTTTATGTTTACATATGGAACAAGATCAAGAAGATGAAAACAATCAATGCAATCAACAAAACATTCCTCCAAGTAACCCAATTCATGGAAGCGGTGTGAGCACTCACAACAATTCCAGTGAAAAATGATGATCTATTTGGATATCAATGCAACCTACTATATTTTTTGAAATAATTGTCTGTGAAAATAAGAAATTTTAGATAATGTAAACATGGACATAGTTGTATCCAAATTTAAAGACAAGGAGTTACTAATAAAAATCCCATTTTATATGATACAGATACTTTTATTGATATATAACAAAATACAATTCAATTTATTCTATTATGCTATCCAATGTCACTGTGAAATGTTACACCACTAATTAAATATATGGATTATTGCATATTATAATAAAGAGGCATGAAATGTGATAGTATAACAAATTAATCCAAACATCATATACAAAATCACTAATCTAATACTAATTTATATGAATATTGTTATAAGATATATGTCGATTTTTCAATGAATAACGAATTTTAAAAATTACAATAATTTCACTCTCACAAGTCAATATCTCCAAAAAGAAAACTTCATATAAAAACACTAGTGCGTCCTTAACATAAAAATGAATTGGTGTTTTACTTTAAATAAAATCACTGTGACAACATATTTTAGCATAACTGGTGCTTTTTTGGAAAATGACAGCACCAGGGATTTTAGAAATTTAAGCATAGACATTGTTTTTAGCTAATGCCCTAGTGCATTTCAACTCTTAACCCACCAATGGTTTCATAGGACTAACACTCCCTGGTTCTTCAAATTATTATTTCCATTCACGTTTCACTATTAAAATTTAATAGCATTGACACCTCTACATAAAAAATGCACTGGTACAATTGTACAAACAAGACGTGTCGGTCTTGCGTGTTTAAGAGAAAACATTGGTACTGCAATTATCTTTTGGTTGCCTCGAAGTTTTTCCTTCATCAAAGAATGACTAGGGATATTTTTATATAAGCACTGGTGTGGTATACATTTCAAGCTCTGGTGCTCTTTTGACTTGAACGCACCTGGGATTTCTTGTTGTAAGCACTGGGGTGCTATACATTTTAGGTGTTGGTGCTCTTTGAATTAAACACCTTGGTGCTTTTAATTATGTATGAAGATTGGTGCATTTCTATCAGAACTGTATTAGGGATACTTGTTCCATAAAATGCACCAAAAAAAAAACATCCGCTAAAGCCGGTCACCCAAATTTTTTTAGTTGTGATGAAGTTCCATTATAAGCTCCACTAAAACATTCGTTCCCACAAATGGATTTTTTAACGGATGTTTTTTTTTTACTTTTTTCCAATTGTATAACACCAAAAACCTTTGTTATAACCTATCCCAGAAGGTAGTTTCCTTGTAGTGTTTGTCGATTATGTAAATTCTATTTTGGAAAATTTAATGTAAAGTGGAAGTCCAAGAGTCAACGTAATGTGAAACATCATGTGGGAATTCAAAAGGTCATAGAGAATTCAAATGATCATGAGGGTAGTCCAAGAGTCACAAGGGAGGTGAATGATCATCCAATTTTTCGTATATAAACCCTCATTGTTCATGCAAAAGACTTTTCATCTTGGCTCCTCATAAAAGGCATTGGAGAGGAAGATAGTTGTTTTGGAGGATCGAGAGACTAATCTAATGCTCCACTGTTGGGGCTAGTGGTGTTCATTGCCTTGATGTATCTTGGAACTCTTACTTCATTTAGAAGCTTGTTGAGACAACATGATTCAATACATACATCGTGAATATTGTAAGACTATTATTTGAATGTTTACGATGTATGTTGTTTTCATCTATTCTAAGAAAATTGAACTATTTTGGTGAGTTGGGTACTTATCTTGTTGAAGGTGTGTTGTATTTGTTTTAACAAGCATTGATTCCTTGTGAACTATTTCACTGGTTGATCAAATATCCATTCATATGTATATGCTCGTGTGCCTTTTATAAATTAGTAATATTTCTTTTCTCTTACCTTTCGGTAGAAGGACCTTGATACTTTCTGCAATTGAAACTTTCACAAGGAATACTCACTTGATGATCTAAAATTACCTGTGTATTACTCTCTTATGTTGAACTTTATAGACAAGGAAAATATACAAGGACATGTAATAGTCGGGCCAATACTCCAGATGGGGCTCCTATGTGAAACAATGTGAGGTCTAATTGGGACTTCACATTGGGGAGACCCCTTGGTTGACATATTTCCAGCGTTGTCAACAATTCCCTAGAAAATACTCAATTCCCTAAGGATGTTGTCTCCATACAATAACTATGGCCAGTTGATGCCATAAGACCCATCCTTGATGCATAAAACAACTTAATGGAACCCATTTACAACTCTTAGGCCAAACAACCCCTAGTGAAAGTTATATTTTGATTCTCTTGATTGATTATTGTATTTCTATATTTCTCATTAATTATGATTGTATGAGAAGAAGAATGAAAACATATATGTGGTTGATTTATAGGTGTAATTAGGTTTGACAAATTTCACATGGTAGAGAGGTTTAATCTTTCATCTTGGCATTTTTTCTTAGTCAAACAATAATATTATTGTGAAGTATGATCATTTTCATGTCCAATTGAACATTAATATAGAGCATGATTCACAACATAGTAATAAAATGAGAGATACAAAGCCTATAATTATTATACAAGCTTCTATTGATTCATTCATTCAAGATAAAGATAGGTACATGGTAATTGAAACAACACCGCCATTGCATCAAATATTTGTTTCTATGTAATTATGATTGTACATAGATAAGTATATTATTATAAGTATGAAAAGGTAATTTAAATTCAATTTTGACTATTTATGAATTAACATAGGTAGATATATTGATATACCCAACTCTTCATAATAGTTTTGAAGTTACATTAAATTATAAGTATTTGAGAAGGGAGAACCCTAGAAGTTACATAAATTTGATGTACAAAATTTGGAACCAATATTCATTGATGATGTTGATCATAACACTATATTTCGAACCTCCAAATATGGTTTAAT
This sequence comes from Pinus taeda, assembly GCA_000404065.3. Lineage (NCBI taxonomy): Eukaryota > Viridiplantae > Streptophyta > Pinopsida > Pinales > Pinaceae > Pinus > Pinus taeda. The sequence goes on from APFE031462261.1 coordinate 285,456, forward strand.
TTTACTATCCCATTGAGGGAATATTTGTTCAATACAAATGTATTATTAATGGATTTATTATTGCATTTTAATCTATTGCAACAATATGCATGCATTAATTGTGTGTTTTCATTATTAACTTCTAACTAATAATCACATGCATGATTAATGTGAGAATGCTAAGAATTCATGCGTTTTGAACATGCTCCCACTTATAATATATGTGCATGTTTCACTATAAAACCAAAAAAATCTTGAAATACAACCTCACTATCTTTGAATAATAGTGTGAACTTTTCACAAGCATAGGTTCTTTTTCTTTCCCTTCAATTTTTTTAATAGAAAGTCCTATTTTAATATTTCTTTTTCTTAATATGGTTGTGAAGATATTTCTTATCAGTTTCTTGTTGTCATTGATCCTTGTGAAGATGAACAACATAAAAGCTAATAAAATAATTTTAAGGGAGGGAAAAATTATTAAAAAGTCACCAAACTAATAGAAAAGGAAAATTATCTAGATTATATCATTATATTATTTTCCATCTATTTCAATCCTTTTAGAGAGGAAAAATTGGAGGAATAATCTTGCAACACCATTTTTATCGATAGATCGAAGTTTTGGGAATTGGGATATGAAATTAGTCAGAGACATTTTGAGGAATTAAATGACATATTTTAGTGTCAAAAATATGTTTTTTAAGAGTTGGACCTTGTGACATTATTATACACTTAGAGACATTACCAAGTGTGTAATAATCACTTTAATTGGAGTATGGGTTCCATTCAATTCTATTATATCTTGTTCCATAGTTTAGTAAGGAAATTAAAAGTGGGAGTTAGAGAGCATAACATAGAAGGTTAATCCTATGTAGTAGCTTGGTAGGTCATAAGTATTAGTTAAATCCATTATGGCCAACTTCTCCTTTCTACTTGAATTATTTCTATTTCAAAGAAGGAGAATAGAGAATTCTCACCTTCTAATTGAGTTTTCTCTCATAAGGGCTTCCAAGAGCACATCTCTATGTTCATTGTGGTTGGTATGTGATTGCATTTGCTTCTCTCTCTCTCTCTCTCTCTCTCTATAGCTTATATATATTATATATATATATATATATATATAATATATATATATATATATAATATATATATATATATTATATATATATATATATAATATATATATATATATATATATATATATATATATATAATATATATATATATATATATTATTATTTTATCATCCATGCATAAGAAAACAATCAACAATTAACAAATCTAAAATCGGTTGACGAAAGTTTTGTTAACATTGTTTATTCGGGCTTGACTAAATCTATCGCCTCACCACATCTAAATTTTGTGCCTAAATTTCAAAATTAACAACTCCACCATTTTCATGCCTAAATCCCTAAATAGTGTTTATGTAGCAATGCTAAATTTTCTTGTGATTTAAAAAAAAATTAGAAAGATAAAATAAGCATAATTATGGTCTCGCTCTCACAAAGTGACCACTCCTATATACATTATTGGCAAGATTATGAAAGAACAAAAAAAATGTTTTCATGGTTAAATAACATATGCAAAGGCATTGTTATGTGAATATTCTATAATACCTTCCCACACACATGTGCGATATATGATTTTTGTTTTTCAAGATTATATGGCACATCCAAATGACCTTGAGATCATCGATCTAGCTCATATTATTATATCATATAGCATGAAAAAAGAGTGTCGGAGCAGGTTAAAGAGGCAACACGTCAACAAAAAATCGACATGCATTAATCGACAAACATGGTATTTACTCATGATACCATACTGGGGTTTTTTTGGTTACTGATAATTAATAATAGGCAGATTCTAGACACCCTTCCTCCCACCCCCTTCCTTTGAAGGGGGCCCGGCCAGCAAGGAGTCCAAAGCCCGATTTTGTTTCCTCTCCATATCAAACGGATCGGAAGGGGGGGCGAGGCCCTTCCGTGTCCAATCTCCTTACCCTCTCCTCGGATGTATCGAGAAGATCCCACCCAACACTTAGAAGAAGAGATCCCCCCCTACTTATATGCTTGATGGTTTGTTTATGCTTGTAAGCTTTAATAAGATCTAAAGATTAGCTCTTGGAAAGAAAAACCTAGTAAGAAGGACGGTTAGCTTGTGTGAAGGCTCAGGTTTCCAAGCTTATGGTTTCAAAGTTTCTAGGTGAAAGGCTCGAGGTTGAAAGTGAAAAGTATTTCTAGTTGTTATACTGCCACCAGCTAAATGCTAAAAGAAAAAGAAAAATTAAATGTGAATCCATCTTATAGAGGTGGAAAATAATTTAGCATTTGGGGTATCTGAAGATGAAATTAGGAGGGGAGAGGATGAACTTGGGTGGAAACTATATGTTTCTACAAGGATTTTGTATCATTTTTGCAATGGCCAAAATTTCTCGCATCGTGGTCTTCCACAAACTCAACAACTAATTGTCTTGGGCCTTCTGGGAGGTTATCAGTTATATGAGAACCATGTTAATGTTCATTTGTTACTCTTGTAATAAATTTTGACATTATTAAAATTTATACTTCATAGATAGCACTCCCTAGTGGATTGAAGCATGTTGTCATTGCAACCTCCTGTAATATGAATAAGTTTTTCTTCCTTGACTCTTATGATGAGAGCCTCTATGTTGGCACTAAGAACCCTATTGTAATTAGTGAGATGATGACATGTGTCTCTAGTATATTATTATATGTATCTCAACAAGATGTGTGGTGAAGTAAAATTATAAGTGTGGACACAAACAATTCCTCTAGCCCGATAGCGAGTCTACCCACCAACAAGACATTCTATGGAAGATTTACTTAGGTTAGAACCAATTGAGAGGGCCTACCTCTTATTACACTTATCCTGTTTGGTGATGACCTTGATTGCTCACTCTAGATATCTCTCATTTCCTTCTTCGAACACCTGAAACAATTAAACAACAACAAACAACAACCGTGATAATAGACAAATTGTAATTCAACCTACTTAATAAGTCAAGAAACATTAAGCCATAAACATGTGAGATGACACATTATGTAGGAAATAAATCAATAGTTGCATATGTATTAAATCAAGAAGAGATTACGCCCACGAGGCTTTGGATTGACGGTGAATGGGTGCGCTATTAAGGCACTCCTTGCGATAGGTCACCGGTTCAAATCCCCCGTGGGTACTTAGGTTAGTCTTAACTAGAAAAAAAAAATCAAGAAGAGATTACAACCATTGTCTTGATGTTGCTATTATCTTCCAGAAAAACCAGGTTCCCACACACTTCCATTAACATTCATGATGGCCTCAATAATCATAGTTTTAAGGCTCTTCCATTTAGGCTTCACAATAAACCAAATTCACACTTCTCCCTCACACACAACTAGAGAGCTACAACTATGAATAGCTTGTTGTTACTCCAAACTTAATTAGCACTAGCACACCAACATTAACACTAGCTTGTGCTTGGGAAAAATGGAGGTTTATATAGCATGAATGGATGGGAGATGGCTCCTCTTCTCATGGGAGAAGGTATTGTCTTTTGAGGTAGTTCCATCCTTATAGGGGAAAGGATCCCACACTAACATCCTCGACTCCATTCGACTCAACTATTTACCAGACTTTCGTTAGGAAGCTTCTAGAGATGGAAGCTTTGGTCCTTATTTAAAAAAAAAATCCAAAAGAGGATCGACACGACTGAAACAAAACTTAGTTGCTCCGGCCGATGCTAGGCATAGTTTTAATCCCCTCATATCAGCACGAGGAGGACAAGACTCATTAGTGCCAGTCTTATAAACTGGAAACAACAAAAGATCCTTGGGAAATGATGCAAAAGGGATTTGTTCTGCTCATGAAGAGGGACACAATGGGAGTTTCTTCATGAAGGGGAAGCATGTAGGGTTCACTGTAGAGGTCCTCCAGGAGCATGGAGTGCAAAGTACAAGGACAGTGAAAAAATGTTGTGTAACAGATGCCCCTAAAAGCATGAAGGCCGAACTAGAGTGAGGGATGAAATGCTTTATTAATCAATGTGGGGAACCAGAGTCTGTTGTCGGAAAAATTGCAAGAAGTACATAATATATATATATATATAGATATATATATACACACATAACTAAAAACTCTGTCAAATCATATATGAATCATGGTATGGACGCGACCATTGAGAGAATGACCATGTAAATGGATCCAGGCATGGGCGCAACCATCCGATAAAAAGGATCATATCGAAACCAAGGTATGGTCGCAGCCATCCAATAATGAGAAGGATCACATATGATTATTGGTTGTATGGTCGCAACCATCCATCTGAGAGAGACATGTATATCAACACGATCATGTCACACTGCCTTGCAACCTGGACTTTTGTAATCAGATCCCATCATCTTGCACTCTAACATGACCCGATCAAAATACAAATTCTAACATGTGAATAGATGTGTTAACGTCGAACACGCTAGAAGATCACTTGATTACCAGCCGATGATGTGAACTATTAACAAGTGCGAGAGAAAGCACCGATAATGACAATGGTCCTCAAGGTACTATCAGCACAATTCATGGAATTTCAATAGAGGAACTGATGTTGAACACCTATGAAATCACCCAATTGAAGGTTAATGATGTGAACTTGTCATCGAGTGTGAAGAACATTCTGTTAGGGCATGCAAGCTCTAAGGTACTGGAGGGAGTCTCTAAGTCAACTTCCTAGATAATGATTTGAAGTCTATAGGAAGCGAGTGTGTCGAAGGAGGGCCATAACGTATCCCACATAATTGACACGAGACAAAGGGATGAAAAATGATTTTGAATGTTACAAAGAATCAGGGGTTAGTGTAGCTGCAGAAGGAGAAATCTTTAACATATTGACGACACGACTAGAAGTTTGGTAGCTTTCGAATGCATAGGATCAGTGGTCATGATGGAACAATATAGACCAAATGGAAGGAAAAAATGAGCAGCCCAACCCCGAAAGCTCAACGATAAAAAGTAGGATATCCCATCCCGACACGAAGAAGAAAGTATCATGTTCAAGAGTGAGCTACCGACACAACGCATTAGATCTCCAAAATTTCCCGCACCATTCCTGTCAGGTACCCCAATTATTTTTTAATAACAAACTTGAAGGGGATAACATATGCTTACATTGTAAGTTCATTATTTGGATGAATCCAACCTAGTAAGTTTATGAACCCTAGGAAGGAGAAGCTCATGTTTGTCATGGTGATGAATCTAATGTCATTTAGTATTTTAACGAGTCTGACAAAGGTGTAACTATGTATAGTTTTCATGTTTAGAAAGCTTGAAAAAGACAGGGAAAATAAAACTCCACATTGTCCCTTTTCATACATTTGTGTCTCTCGAGCCCGAAAAGGTAGAATACAATACTAGAGAGAACCACTTCAATGAAGGAGTACCTTTTTTTGTAAATAGTGCATCCCAGTCCGAGAAAGGGGTAAACCTATACTGCGTACATGACATTTCACATCTGTTAATGAGTTCGAAATGACAAGGGCTCAACTACCCTTTCCTGTTTAAAGGGTCAGAAAATATCTTGAAATTGGACCCCCCATTTTATTCTCTTTTACGAGTGAAAAGGGAAAAATACTCGGCAATATTTTCATTTGAGTTTTACGACTCGAAAAAAGAGCTAACACATGACTCAACCTCATTGTCGAATATCCATCACCTGTTTCTACGCAAAAAAGGTAAAGTGCATTATCCAATTCTTGAGGCAAAATAGGTCAAAATACTTAAAAACCCTAATATTTCATGAAAAACTGAATAAAAGGAGGAAAAAGTAAATCATTTTTACCATTTACCATTTTACCTTACTTCGAAAAACTTTTCACACACCTTTTCCCTAATTTTTTGGTAGCAGATTGTGGGAGATCCGGGAGGTCATTCACCAAGCCGCTAGTTGCAAGTAAGAGTCAAGGCCCTAAGCTCCATTTCCATACTGTTTGTTCCTATTTTCATCCATTTTTTTATTTCCAAGGGAGGTTTTGGCATTTTAATTACCCTCAAAATACGTGATTCCATGCCCGAAACTTGCATCGAATGAGGGCCATATCCACGCGAGGAGGACAAGGGTCAATAGCACCAGTCTTGTAAACTGGGAAAAATGGAAGATTCTTCTAAAATTATGCAAAAGGGAATTGTTATTGTCATGAAGTGGGACACAATGGGAGTTCCTTCATGAAGGGGAAGCATGTAGGGTTCACTGTAGAGGTCCTCCAATATCATGGAATGGGGAGTATAGGGAGAATGGAAAAGTGTTGTGTAATAAGATGCAATGCTCCTTTGATTGGAACAACATGGAAAATTATTAGAAGCTTCCAATTTATTTGTTCACAAAGATGGTAATATCCAGAGTATCATTTTACTTCCTTAAAAGCAGCCTCTATGTAATTAGGATGTGATAAATGTGAAAGTTTTTATATAACATAGATGAAAACAAAATTATAGAACAAACCAAGAGCGCAGTAAACTGCAACTAAAACTGCTTAATTACACAAATAAGAAAGTCAATAGTGGATGATTTCCACCTCTCACTAATCCCTTCTATTTATAGCAAAACTAAAGTCAGTTACATCAATTAAACTATTATTTTGTGAGGCATTTTTTCCCTTTCATTTCTATAGGTGGTGGTCACTGTTAGATGTTTGATGAGATAAGGCAGTGCAAGAATGCCGGTGGTGACCTCCACAAAATAAAGAGCCATGACGGTGTCCGCTGATGGTGGAAGAAGACGTGCACTTGAAATAAGTACTCTTACATTCTCCTCCCCCACCTGTCCCCCCAATTATTTCACCAAGAAAACAAAATAAAAACAAAAGAAAGGTTTTCTATTGCATCAAAATGTTGTTACATCATACATAGTCCTATGTTTTCCCTATGAGTTTAAAACAATACTTTTCCAAAGGGTTTTGTAAATATGCGTACAAACTAGTTTTCTGAACTATAGCACTCCATACATATTTCATTATTTCTTACTAATTCTCAAGTGAAGTGATACCTCGTATCAATATGTTTACTCGTCTTATGGAAAACATGATTTCTTGATAATGTAACAGCAGATTTGTTGTCACAGAAAATCTGATTTGGTTCTTTCTGTTCATGCGATAACTCTTTCAAAATTATTCTCATCCACACAGTTTGACATGTTGTTGTTGTGGCTACAACATACTCTGCTTTAGTTGATGATAGAGTCAGAATGGATTTCTTCACTGATGGCGATGAAATGACACCTAAACCAAAAATGAACACATACCCAAATGTGCTCTTATTGTCATCAACATTGCTTGCAAAATCACTATATGTCTATCCAATTAGTTTAAAATCTGAATCAGATGTATAGAGGATATGATAATTTCTTGTTCTAGCAACATATCTTAAAATCATTTTTCCAACTATCCAATTGGTACTCTTCAGAGACTCCATGAATTTGCGAATTAAACTTACAGAAAACATTATATCGGGCCTTGTTGCAGTCAAATACATAAGACTTCCAACCAATTTTTTAAACAAGGTTGGATCAATATATGAAACTTGAGCATCCTTACTGAGTTTTATACCAATTGCAATTGGGGTTACAACTGGCTTATAGTTTTCCATCTTGAACTTTTTCAATATATCCTTTGCATACTTAGATTGACAGATGAAAATACCATCTTCAACTTGAGTTACTTTAATACAAATAAAATATTTCATTAGGCCTAAATCAATCATATTAAATTATGTTTTCATGTTCGTCTTAAAATCATCTATTGAATGATGTCCAGTGAAAATCAAATCATCAACATACATGCATACAATCAAAATTTTACCTTCCTCGTTTACTTTTGTATATAAAGTTGGTTAACTTGGACTCATGATGAATCCATTGTTATTCAAAGATTCATCAATCCTATTGTACAATACTCGGGCTACTTGTTTCAATCCATATAATTTTTTCTTTAATTTGTAAATTTTATCTTCTTGACCATCAATTTCATATCCATGAGATTGTTTCACATAAACCTCTTCTTCCACAAAACAATTTAAAAATGCAGACTTAACATCCATTTGGTATATTTTCCATTTATTTTGTGCATTAATAGCTAATACCATTCTTACTATGTCAAGTCTAGCTACAGGTACAAAATTTCATTATAATCAATACCAGGTTGTTGACTGGACCCCTAAGCTACAAGTCTTTCTTTATGCTTTTCAATTTCACCTTCAACATTCACTTTAGTTTTGTAAATCCATTTACAACCTATATTATTTTTAACTTCACGAAAATATACAAGTTCCCAACTATTATTTCTTTCTATAGCATAAATTTCTTCATCCATGGCTTTTATACAAACTTTTTCTTTCACAACTTCATCAAAATTTACTAGATCATATGCAAGTAATGCAAAATTTGAAACTTGATCTATTTCATCATTATTCTCATACAATTCCTTTAAACTTCTAGCCTTCTGACCTTAAATTCTATTCTTTAATGTAGTTATTGTAGGATTAGATTCATTACTCACCCTGGATGTTGTTGTTTGTTGTCCACCATAACCTGATGGTTCTCCATGTTCTTGATTTCTCGGTGTTCTGAATTGTAATGGACTGACTCTTGGTGATTGGCTTGTTGAAGTGATTACAACAGGTGTATATGGAATCGACTATCCACCTTGTACTTCTTTCTCATTTTGATTATCATCTACATGAGATAAAACAACTCCCTATGCAACAAATTTATCTATGCTTCCATCCCAAGCTTCTTCATCGTTGAATTCAACATCTCTACTAATAATATGTCTCTTGGTGATGGGATTATAGAGTCTATAGATTTAGATTCCTAGCTATATCCATTAAATATACATTTATCACTTCTATCATCTAACTTCTTTCTCAATTATTTACAAACATGTGCATAAGAAATGCATCCAAAAATTCTTAAATGAGGTATATGACAACTCTTACCATTCTATACTTCTTTGGGAACTCGGTCCTTCATGCTCTTAGTCAGACTTATGTTAAGAATATAAAAATTAGAAGCTATTATTTCTCCCCAATATTCATTTGGTAGATGCTTTTCCTTCAACATACTTCAAGCCATATTCATAATAGATTGATTTTTCCTTTCAGCTATTCCATTATGTTGTGGAGTATAATGGGCAGTAAAATGCCTCTTCATTCCATGCAATTAACAAAACTCAATGAAATATGTTAGCATGTATTCAACAACTCTAATTGATCTCAAAATTTTAATATGTTTTTCACTTTCGTTTTCAACCATAGCTTTATATATTTTAAATACAGAAAATGCTTCAGATTTCTATTTTAGAATATAAACCCATGTTTTTTTACTGTAGTCATCAATATAATTTAAAAAGTAAAAAATACCAGCCAAAGAAGGTGTTTGCATTGGTTCGGATAAATTTGTATCAAAAATCTCCAATGGAGTTTTCAACCTATACGAAACTCCAGATACAAACTTTTGCCTATGATGCTTTGCAAGTATACAACTTTCACATGACCTTGTTGATTGTTGAATACTAGATAACCCTTTCACCATCTGTTTCTTCTATACCAAATCTAGACCACCAAAATATAAATGACCATATCTTAAATGTCATTGCCATGATTCATCGAAATTCTTAGTTTTATAAGAACTCAAGGAGCGAGATAATTCATTTCTCATTATAAGAGGAAATATCATATCCTTTGTCATTTCTACTCTTGTTATCAAGAGCTTGCTTGGATATTTGTCACTGATAGTACACACATTATTCTTGATGAACACTCTATACATTTTCAATATTAGCTGTCCAACGCTCAACAAATTCCATTTTAATCTTGTTCAATGATACACATCATCAATTGCTATTCTATCACCATCTCTAGTATATATAAAAATCACTCCTTTACCTTTAACACATACCTTATTATCATTACAGAACTTGACTTTAGACTGAATACTGGTATCTAGATTGGAAAATTGTTATGAAACTAGCTCAAGAAAAGATAGAAAAGATAGATCAACGCCTTAGAATTCAGCCTCTTCGAGGGGGCAACCTCCTTCACATTACATAAATGAACAATTCTTTGATGATACAAATGACAAAACCTCCTTTCTATATATA
>APFE031462261.1:297786-322088 GCA_000404065.3 Pinus taeda
GTAATATCCATGTTGCAGGATCCTTGCCATCAAACTTCCTCATATCAATTTTTGGAATATGGTGGGTCTTCAATCCCACATTAGAGTCTATGATATCATGACTAACATTTCCTTTGTTCACATCATGAGTTTCCTTTACTACCTTTTCACCATTAGTAAGTATTTCTTACAGAAAATTTGTCAAATCTGTCTTCAAATCTGCCATGCCTATCTTCAAATTTGTGTTCAAATATATCTTCAAATTGTCCATCGTAGTTTCCATGCCATTCATCTTAGCTTCCACGCCATTCTTCTTAGCTTCCCCGCCATTTATCTTAGCTTTCTGCTAACTTTTGTGAGCGTGACATTTGTTGCACTTGTTCTTGTAATTTTCATATAGCATGTAGCGTTTCTTCCTCTTCTTCACGTGTCATGCTAGAGCTTTCAGGTTCCTTACTAGGTGTTTTCATTTTATTTCCTCGGGGCATTAGTTACTGATAATAATGCTCTACTAGCGCTTTGAATTCCTTCAAAATAAATTTTCAAACCAATATTAAGCAAAAATTTAAAAGAATCTACACACATTTTTTTCACTTTGTAGGAGCTCAATATTGCCTCTGATGTATCTCTGTACTTTCAGAACATCCAATTCTAAAATTGCAACTTATGGTAACCCTCTGTGTCCTCTTTCCAGTGCCACCAGTCTGATACAAATTGGATTCTCGAAGGAAGAGTTATGCGAAATATCCCACAGTGACCTGATTATAGACTAGTTCAGTAGAGCGAACTTGTACGATGTGCCACGAGTCACTGTTTTGACCTTTAGCTTTAAACAATATATAGAAGCAACTATAGTCCGTCCACTAAATACCAACTTCCTCATATCGTATTTCTGCAAATATACCGCAAAAAGCTCTGAAATTCAGAACCGAGATTTAGTGTGATGTCTTCTCAAATGGGTTTTTTTTTCAACTTCTGAAACGTCACAGAAAAACGTTATAGCAAGAATGCCATGATGACCTATTTGGAGCAGCGAAACCCTAGAATCCAAAGCTCTGATACCAAATGTTATGAAACCAGCTCAAGAAAAGATAGAAAAGTTAGATCAACGCCTTAGAATTCAGCCACTTCAAGGGGGCAACCTCCTTCACATTACATAAATGAACAATTCTTTGATGATACAAATGACAAAACCTCCTTTCTATATATAGGAGTCTAAGGAGTCACAATATAACCTCGCTGACCTAACAATAATAATATAAAGCCACAAAAATAACAATAGAGGGATTCTATTGGGCACAGTAATAACAATATGGGGACAATAGGGGCACAACGATATTAATAAGGGGTATAACTACAATAGTAATGGGGTAATCACTAGTATTATAGGAACCCAACAAAAACAAATCTTTGTTTCCAGTCATGCGACTATTGCAACTGCTATCTAAAAACCAAATATCATTCGAAAATTCTTGAGTCACATTACAAGTTATAAACATTGGTTCTGATTATCTTCAAGTCATTCAGAGATGTGTGTACATTGATTATCAGCATCTGCATGCCTCTTCAAACACTTAATAGAAAAATGGCCATATCTTTTGCAATAATAACATTGAACTTTAGACATGTCATACCTTTGATTTTCTCGATGTCACATTCTATTGTTATTCCCCATTAAATTAGAAGGACGTTACTCATATTTTTCTTCATTATCATAATTATCTCGTGCACGTCTTTGATCAGCTACTCTGTCACCTCTTCCTTTATTACTCGATCTTCCTCTCCCCCTTCCTCTATTAAATTGAAGTTGAGTTATGAAGGCATTCTCCAATGTGCTATCACCATATCATGACATCCTGGATTGATATGTCAACTCTTCGATTTGCATTTGACTTGTGTCCTTGAACTCTTCTATGGATACAACAACAACTTCAAATTTTTTTGGCAATTTTTGAAGGACTTTCTCAATCACTCTCTTGTTTGACAGGTCTTCTACATACTATCTCAATTGATTAACAACACTCATTACTTTAGTCATAAAATCATCCCTGGTTTCACTGTCTTTCATTCTGAGATTCTCCAAATCTCTTCTAAAATTTTACAACTTGACATTCTTCACTTTTGATACACCCTGATAATAGGATTTGAGAGTGTGCCATGACTTCTTCGAAAATTCTACATTTGAGACTTTCTAAAGTATCACATCATCTAAGCCTTGATGAATAAGGCCAAGAGCTTTATTGTCATTCTTTCTGTTCTCTCGCAACAACATTCGTCCAACATTTGTAAGAGCCATTTTTGTTGCCTCATTATCGTTCAACATTTGTAAGAGCCATTTTTGTTGCCTCATTAGTAGAGTCTAGATACTCATTAGTAACAAATCGCCAAAGGTCATGAGAATGCAACAATATTCTCACTCAAACAAAACCAAGAATCATAGCTTTTGTCATTTAGAATAAGAACTAATCACTGAGTAATATTGGTAGTTGTTGCCATCTCTCACAAATAGTTAAAATATTCAGATTAAATTAAAATAACATTTACACTATATTACTTTCAATTCCTTTGACAAGAAAATCACAAAAATGATGGAGATGTAAAATGGCTTCCAAATACCCTTAAAATTATTATTGACTAAGAGATAAATTTGAGAGTAGTACCAACGAAATTCTGCTTCTTTTATATGTTGAAAAGAAAAAAAAAAAATCTTCCTTCTTCTGCATACATTGAATTCCTTAACTTCCAAAAAAGAATCGCAGCAATATTACTTTAACGCAAATTCAAATCGAACGACACTGAGATTGGGTTTTCTGATCGGGAATTTCCCAACACTGTCAATACTGAAAGTTAGTGCATAATAGATATTATAATCCGCTGCCTTATAGAACAGAAAACAACATAGCCAGAGCTGAAAGAAACTAAACACAGATATTTGAGCATGCTGCATAAAAATAAAGTCGCCAGGTAGCACACGTTGACTCTCCAGGTCATTTGCTCCTTAGGTGCTATTTAACGCTGGCAGATACTGGCATATACTCAAACCACACCACCACTTCATTAAAGCTACATGATTCAATACTTTAGGCTTCAGGATCTGTATAATGACTATCATAGTCATCGTCACCACCTATAATTTGTCGGTCTAGTACTCCCAACAACACGAGGAAAATCAGATAATTAAAAGAGATAACCACTTTCAAACTTAGTGGACATTGTCATCTTGAAGAAATTTCAAGCATGATTTGAGATCCATGGTGTGAATGGGATGTCGAGAGGATTCTTTCTTTACCTATAGAGACCGCATTTAAAAAAGTTCAAAGATCTTGGACGATCCGGGAATTGTTCCGACATGTTTGAAGACGGCCTAATTGGACAGAAAGCGGCTCAACTCTGATACCTCGACTCATACAAATTGAAAGTTTGGACAAACCACATATAAAAAAAGATACAGAACAGACCAAGAGCACAGTAAACCACGGCTACAATGGCATAATTACACAAAGAGGAGAGACAAGGGTGGACGATCTCGTTGATCCCTTCTATTTATAACAAAACTAAAGTTCGTTACATCAGTTAAACTATTATTTTGTGAGGCATTGTTGCCCTTTCATTTCTGCAGGCAACGGTGGTGACTGATAGATGTTTGATGAGGTAAGGCGGTGCAAGAATGGTTGTGGTGATCTCCGGATATTGAAGATCCATGCCGGTGTGCAGTGATGGTGTGCGCTTGAAATAATTACTCTTACAAAATGGTGTATAGGTATTATTTTCTGTAGTATTTGTGCCATAAGTTAGCAATTTACATGAGAGCAGCGACAGATATTATTTTTCCTATTCAATCCACACGTCCTACTGATCTATTGGAATGGATGGAGATTTCTACTGGACGACATAGTAAAAACTCAATTGGTGCTGTAAATTTATTGAAACCCATGCTTGATTCGAGCCAAAGTTCGTTGCATTGGAACAATTACTAGGGAAGAGTATTAAAAGTATGCAGAGAAAGATCCTGCATTTTAGCGGTGATTACAGCATGTGGCCGAACCTACTGTGGTAGAGTTTATTACAGTCCTTCGGATCGACCTTCGGATCGACCTTCGGGAGACTTCCTTGTTAAATATCTCCCTGTCGGATCGACCTACATTTCTTGTCGACGCACAGTATTCCTTCTGACCTGAAAAGAGTTGCAAGTCGCTCAACAAATATGACCTTTCACACCTCGAAACTCATAGTTTTTGCAGGTTTTGGAGGCCTGCAATACCTACGATCATCCAATACTTCTCGAATCTCAATGATCCTTCTAGAAGCTTATTTCTGCTATTTATAAACTAGAGCTTGAAGCCGTGGCTGTTGCTGTGGAAGAAGCCAGGGAAAATCTCACCACAATCACATTGGAGGATGATCAACCAAATGCCAAGGGCGATCTATTATGTTATCAATAGGAAGATATGCAATTGAAGGTCCAATAGATTATGAGGATGTCCCAGCTTATCGCCTATCTGTGATGGAGGACTTGATGGACCATTCTACTGAACATACAGGTGGAACTTTTACGAGTGAACAATGTTCAAGAAATAGTTTAGGTGCTTATCGGTTCCGTAAATTTGTTGAAGTTAGATTTTTCTTTTATATTTTCAGAGGGCCATGCTCTTTTGAGAGTGTTGCATGTACTTGTGATTTTAGTGGCATCATCAGAAAGGGATAGGGACACCATATTTTAAAAAGTTAAAACAAATCATCCTATCAACATATGCAGGAGTTATCCGGTCATACCGATGTTTCCAGATCTTCATCTTGCGTCTACAAGAATGCTCAAAAAATTTCCATCATACTTCAAAATATTTTCAACCCACATTATGCTAGTTTCTTTTCCAACAACACGATATGAATAGGGGAATTAATCACACCTATCAAAGAAATAAATTAGCAATCGTCTCTAAAGGTGTAAAGACACACTGAAAGAACATTTGGGAAGATCATTTTGGAAAACCAAACTACTAAATATAAAAACTCTTATTTCTAACTCTTATTTCTAATTGGATAAATATTAGATGAAGATTATTTAAAAAAAAATTGAAAAAACTTTGTTGTCAAGTGATATTCTTGATTTCAATTTGGATGGCATAAATGCATATATACATACCGATGTGCTTCTATGTAAAGATTGGTTGGAGTGATTTTCTTTACCATTGAGGCATAACAAGTTTTTATCATGGTTAGCATATGACAACATAAACATTCACGAGGTTAATCCAAATATTCTTTGTTGATACATGATGCAATTTACACCACCAAAGTTTTGGAGCCAATTAAACTATTGAATAAAGACTTTATGGGAGAGTGAACTACAAATATAGATCACACCAAGAGTCAATTCACTCTAACAATACAATGGGATGTGGAAATGGCTATAATCTACATCTTCCAGCCAAAACAAGAAAGATCATCTTAGTGGCATGAATAGACATATGAATATCCTATAATATATTTCATCCTTAATATATACACAAATCAATGAATGATTAAAGAAGTTTATAAACAATCATTTTGAGCCGCAAAATCCATCGCTATACAAGGCATTATTTCCCAGTTCCTAATTCAAGTGCACCAACTTGAAAAGTGAAATAGAAGTCTTTTGGCTCTCCACAAAGTCCATTTCTGCCATGTTTCGATAAATACCAACAATCCCATGGAATATGGTTTTGCGTTGCATTTTTTTATTGTCTGGTACAATTTTGGGATGCTCTGTGAGCTAATTACCCTAGGAACCAAAAAGATAAAAATGGAAAGAGTAAAAAATAAACTTGTTACAGGGGCATAGATGAAATATAATGGAATACGAGAGCCTATCTTAAAGAGAAGAACATGCCTAAAGAATGTGAAAAATCTGTGGAGGTGATCCACTTTATTTTTTTATGAAAATGTGTTGAACTAAATGAAAAATCTGTGGAGGTGATCCACTTTATTTTTTTATGAAAATGTGTTGAACTAAATGCATCTATGGACGACTGCCTAAAGGCTATAATGTTTCACTGAGTGGTCCAACAGTTGTTGGTTTGGTCTTAGTAGATGTTAACAAATAATCATTATCAGAAATATTAAGTATTTCATTATACACAAAGTTATCATAATGATTACCATTTTATCATAACCATGTATGAACAAACTTAGATGGATCAAAAATAGAAATTTCAAAAGTTTGATGTTTTATAGAACAAATTTAGCATACCTATGACATTTCAAAATATATTTCTGATAGGTTTGTCATATGTTCAAAGCACTCACTGAAATCATTGTATGCTAGGTGCTCACTACTGTGTGTGTTTTTTGCTTATGAATATTAAAAAGTACACCTAATGTTTCTTTAAAAGGATGTCGTGATATAATGTATATTTCTTGTTATATTTTCTTATTCCTGCTGAATAGAAGAATCTTCCATATAATTTATATTGTTTTACCCTTCTTTTATTTGGTATATACATCTGCTCGATCACCATAAACCATTTTAATATTTAATAAATAACTTATGTTTTTTGGTTTTGGTTTATCACTAATATAATCATATCCTTAAGAAAAAGGTGCAACATTTTCTAGTAGGCTTTGGTTATAATACACACATATAATTATGTGTGATTTAGCAGGGATAATGATGAGGATGAGTTCCTCTGCTATAAAACTGATGCTGTAGAGTAATAAAGGAGAGAAATTGGTATGTTAAGACAATTGTTTTAGATGAAGGCTTTCCACCATAATCTCATCTATCAAATTGTGATTATTTTAATTCTTTAGATTTTGTGTATGCAATGTTAAATTATTGGGAATTGAATATTTTACATAGAGTTATGTAATTGTGGATGAAGTTTTGTTTAATAATATCATATATCCCAATAAGAGTCCACCAACATTGCATTGATCGGGACATACTTTTGCTTTGGATATTTGGTTTGTACAAGGGTCTTTTCGGTCTCTCCCACGGTGCATCAATAATTTCCTCTAGTTAGATACTTTCAAGCCTGAAAAAATGCCATGATTACACAATCTACCATCTCCCATGCACAAAACAAAATTCGGTGCCTATCCTCTTTCAACGACTATCGACAGAAGTTGTTGCACTACCAAACCCTTAATAACACCTCATAAATTCCAAATCAAATGTGTCTAAATACTAAAACATACTTCACAAAAAACCAACTGAGCAATTCATCATGCTCACATTTTAGTAAAAGGAAATAAAAAGGCCTCCTTTGCACAAATTCATGTTAGCTAGGGATATAAATACTTTCCATTCCTGGGGTTTAACTTCAACAATATGTTGGCCACTTTTGGACTCCATAGGCTCCTTTTAAGCACTCTCCAGATGATCTAAAAACTCCTTGGATTAGCATGATCCAAAATCCGGATCAACTTCCCGATGATGCCAAACCAAAGAACTTTCTTTAGCTTCTATGGTAGAACCATCAGTAGTGTGAGTATATAATTTCATAATAGGCTATGTTGTTTTCTTCTTGTCAGAGTCTGTAGTGGGTACAAGCATTGTTACCCATTTAGGATCTTAGCTCCACCTGAACCACAAAAATTATTTAGAAGAGAGAAGTCATGATAAAAAAACATGAGAAAATAAGTGTCAATATATTGCCTCACGAAGTAGCCATGCTTTCCTGCAATCAAGGTAAATTATGGCAAGATGAAAACCATTCATTGAGAGATTTCTGACCTCTTCCACTCACAATAAAGACAAAGTTTTTAGAGTCATTTCATAAGATGTTCACGACATATATTACTTGTGGACTTGGTGTCTTGGTGATAGAAGTCCAAGGCATCATAGTACCATCATAATCTAACGAATTTTCCATCTTGTAGTTTCTTTTCTATGCAGAGACAATGCATTTTGTAGAAATCTTCCTAAAGCTTGGATTAAGTGCTACAACCCTGAAAATTAATCCAAATCCAATACCCCAACACCTTCTCTTAAAGTGATCCGGATATATTCTCTCCAAATCTTGCTCAAATCAAGCTATGATCCCAATAGTTTACACCATGTGTGCTCACATTGTTGTAATGTTTTTCATGTCGTAGTTGTTGTTCAGCCTAAGGAAGTATAAGGAGATGCATTTCATGGAATTAATAACAAATTCTATGTTCCAGGGACTAACCCTAATGGCTCCTAGAAGTCATGATAAATTTCTAGTTCTTTTCTCTAGTAAACCTCGTCTAGATTAGCACGATGATCCAAGGATCTCCTCATATGTTTGAGATATAAAGGAAACCATAAAATAATTTACAATGAAGATTGCAATTTGTGAAACCAATATATTACCCTGCTCCTCTAGGTAACAATGATGTGGGAGCATTCCAGGCTTTGATCCATTATAATCAACATAAAAGCTCCACATACTGAGCAACAACAAAGTGTACAATTAAATTTGCAGAGTAAATACATGAAACCATTTACAAGAATTAATTTTGGAGATGGTAAATGCTAAACATCATAATAGAAAGTAATATTTAGATAGTTCTATATTATGTGATGCTAACATGTAAAGAACCCATATGTAGAGAGAATTAGCATAATCAAAGGCATAACATCACATTTTCATCTTTCGGTTTAGCACAGTAGGTAAGACTACATTAGGTTAGCTCGTCTATCAAATGAGGTAGTTATCCCTCAAGATAGTATTCAAAAAATGAATGACAAGAGTATTAAGTATGAAGGAAAAGAAACAAGTAAGAGAAATAAAAAAAAATTCACCACAGGCCACATAAAAAAAAAAGAAGCATGATGTTTTCAGGGGCTTTCAGAGTGTACTGAAGAAATTCATATGAATAATCTGCAATGTACTTAAATACAATGGCTTTATGAGTTGTCTTTTTACATAGAAACTAAGAATATAATTTTATGGTAAATTTATTCTGCAATATCATAGCTCTGCTAAATCTATTTTGAAATATCAGAACCCTATTGAAATTGTCCATTCAGAAATATCAGAGCCCTGCTAAAATTGTCCATTCAGGCTAGTCATATAACATCATCCTCACGAATATTCTTACATGCTCCAAAAGTGAGGATAACATCTATCATCATGTCATGCTTAGATCATTTTCTATCCACGTCATTCCCCATTTCTTGCAGGTTTCATCTAATTCAGAGAGAAAAACACTCCAATATTAGAAACGTAGTTGCATCATACAGCCTTAGATTATCTGCAGTTAGAAATGCATAACACTAAGACAACTGCTCACAATACATTGTAGATAAAGGAGGGGCATTTCACCTTTCAACAAACTGCACATCAATACCTATGGATTGGTTAAAAATGATAGCTTTTGACGAGTTCCCCACAGTTCTAGTAGTAGGATATTTAGTAGTCTGAATTCTAACCAGCTCCACACACTCCTTTTCCAATAGCAGCTTTTGCGACGACTATTACATGCTCAATGTAGGCTTCTTTAATGTGGCCTAATGGCCAGATTCTCAAAAAATAAAAATCCAGTGGCTCTGAATCGCTTGCACTTATCATGCAGGGGTCCCCCAGCATATAACCATACTTAGCCAAATTGATGCCAGGGTTACCCAGCATATACCCACAGTATGCATGAATCTGCATAACACAACTGTCCCAGGTATTTGACTACCAATGGAGTCAAATCTTCAGACCATAAATGGTCAAGGCCCTCTTATACAGTTCCCTTGTTAACAGAACCAATCATCCCGCCTGAAACCTCCTATCGCAGTCTTCCACTTTATAACCCATTACAAAGGAAAAATCCATTTACAAAGGGAAATACTCCCAAAACACATTTTTTCCCTTGGTACAACCTCTACACATTTCCCAAGGATACTTTTATCATAATCGACTATCGCTCCAATTGAATTTATACATACATATATGCATCCCCTCTTCTCCAAAATTAATATTCACCTATCGGAACATTAAATCACTCGGGCCATCAATTTATTGAATACAAAGGAATTACATTAAAATTCCACTCCACACATGTATTCTGGACTTTAGGTATATATAGATCCGAATCTATATATCTTCCGGTCCACCAATGCAAAGTTCCTCCTCTGATTCCCGATTTATGCGATCATTGATCCCATTTACCTTCGATCGCCGATATTTAATCTCCACCGTCCATTTCCATTGTTGATCCAACGACTATCAGTGCATCTCTAATCGGCCTATCGGTGTTCCACTGCCTCTGCGCTTGTCTAATATGTGATTAGCGCTTTAGATCTAGAGTGTCGATCTTAGCTCTTGATCCAACGGTTTAGTATCCATCGCCTCATCGCAATCGCTATAACTCAATGGTCGTTTCGATGACCTAAAAGGACTCCTGTCAATGTGATTAAATCCCAACCATTAATCTATGAGATCTAATGGCTGTTGAGCATCACTTTACACTTCTCCATTTGTTCCCTTTTACTTGGAATGTTACACTGTTTTCTTCAATTTCTCGATGTTTTGACTTCTTTAAAGGTTTCAGCCTTCTTCTCATTCGTAGCTTGCTCTTCCTTTTGAGCTTAAACTCCTCAAACTCCTTTGATCTCTATCCTTCTTACAGAGCTCTAATGGATTCAATGATCCATTTCGATTGTTTTGAATCGCGCTCCTCTTTCTCTGCTTGCACTTCTTAGCTTCTCTCTGAGCTTAACTACTTAGCGAATTCCTGATACGCTATGCCTCCAGAGCTTCCTTTGTATTTCACTTGGATTCAATGATCCCTATATGATTCCTCTGCGTGTTCTGGAGAACTCTGTCTATAAACCCCTGTCACATAACCTACGAATTCATAGTAAATCAACACTTAAAACACGCATTCAACTCTTTTACACAATCAGAAATAACTGTGAATATATATTAATGTAAACGCAAAGATTACATTCGAGACTCATCGTCTTGCAGAAGCCTAATTTCTACTATTCGTGGCCTCTCCTTCTGCCCATAGGCTTACATATATTTATATCGAAACCTTGGATTGGATTATTATGAAGGACCTTATCAATCCTCGAACAAAATCCCTAAAGCTCGCTATATGCATACATATGTGGCAAACTTTATCCACTCCATCTTTTCTACATTTTAAAATAAAAAAGTCCCCTTATCAGCTCAATGGTCCACTTCTACTCTAATTAATTCCTAAAATCTCTCTCTTTTTCTTTGAGTCATGAAACTACTCATGTTCTCATTTATTTGTTTTGAGAGCATTTACATATTCTCCCATTATATAATTAAATCACTTAAAAGCCTAAATATTGCATTAACTTGATACTTACGAAACTAATTTCCCTAAAACACATGACCTCCTATTATACTATTTACAATGATTTTCCTTGGACTGAATGCTTCTGCATCACACTCCCAGAGTAGAAAATATTCATGATCTCCTAATCATGTGTCTTCTGGTCTTGGTCTTCCTAGATCCCACACTTTATTCTGTAACTTTCTGGATGCCTTGTACCTTTGTTGTTGTTGTATGTCTGTTGTCTTCTTCTTCTTATCAATCAAGTTCAAGTTATGATTGATCTTGCTCCCTTCTGCTACCATTTTCCTCCATTTGGACTGCTTCATCATCAGCTCCCACATTTCTTCAATTTCTATGCCAAGTACATCTTTGGACTGGTCCATCTTCTGCTACATATTTTCTGCCTCCTTCTCTTTGTTTCGAGATGTTGCTGATGTCCACTAGTTCTTCAATCTGTTGTTCTTTTTCTTGTTCTGTTCTTCTTGCTTTGCTTGCTTCAACCCTTGCCTTGGTTGCTTTGTTGACTTCTCTTTTACTTGCTCCAAATTTTGGTTTGCTTGCTCTTGGTTCAATGCTTGTTGTGACTCCTATGCTAACTTCTCTTTTACTTGCTTTATCCTTTGCTTTACTTGGTGATTCCCTATCATCCTTACCCTATTTCATGATTGAATCATGAATGTTCAACATTTTCTCCAGCAAATTAACTTCTCTATTCCATGGATTGATTTCTTCCATAGAATTTTCTTCTTTCACCTTTATTTGGTTGTTCATTTGTGTCAAATCTCCTTTAGCATTTGCAACAAACGCTGCATTCACAAAACACTTGTTAAAATTTAAAACATAAGGTTGTTGTGCCTTATCTTCCTTCGGAAAAAATTTAGTTTGGTGCTCTGTTTTCTCCTTCTCCTCTGCCAGCACATCAGTATGTTGGTTCGAATTCTCAGCATAATTCATTAGACTATAAGTTAGTCTCTTTTCTACACCATTTGTTCTAATGATGTCTTCTTGCTTGGGTTCACAGTAGTGAACTTCTCCTCCTTTAACCCGCTGCTAGTTATCTTCACTTTGAAATTTTTTGATTCCTATTGTCTCCTTACCATCTTCAAACAATATCTGTTCAATTTCTTTAATCACATGCTCATACTCATCCATGCTTTTTAATGAACCTGCAAACAAATTATTATATCTTCCTGTCTCCATGGATACTTGAGACACATCCTCTTCTTCAAAAACTGTAACTGTAGCTTCTGTTCTACCATCAGGTTCTCTTATTAGTTTCTCCAGCAGTTTAATCTCCTCTTCACACTTAGGAAGCACTTCATCACAATGCTCTCTTCCAGCTTCATCCTTCACATGCTGTGTTATAGTATTAAAACACTGTCTTCCTTTGACCCTTGCAATCTCAAGGCCTTTCTGCTATAGCAAATTACTAGTTCCCTCATTCAAGAGGTCTTCTCCATTATACTATGTTCTCCTAGAGTACTCCTCCAGACTTTTGACATCTTCAAAAGACTGTCTATCCTCTTCAAAGCACTCCTTTGCTAGTGTTCCTTTTCCCAAGCTTAAATCCTTTGCATAGGGTTCCTCCTTCTTAACATCTTTTAGTAAATGTCCTTATTCCATATTGTCTATCTCAACAATTCCCATGGCTATCTCCACTGTGCCTATCATCATAGTGAATTGATGATCTTTTACTATGTTTTCAGCTAACATAGTCTCTCCCTCAAGTTTGTCTTCAATCCCTTGCTATTTATCTCCTCTGAAGATATCTTCAAATGGCCGCTTTTCTCCTGTAATATCTGCCATCATACACAAACTATCCTTTTTAAAAATATAAGACCCTATGGTCTCACCTGATGGTTCAACCATAATATCTTCTTGTTGTTGTAAATCATTCTATGATTCAAAAAATTCTTTAATAGTCTATTATTCAATCTCTTCAAGCCCTTCACTTGGTTGCTTGATATCTTCCTCCAACTATATATGAGATCGATCTATCTCATCTCCTTCTAGAACAAAATTTAGATTCTGCTGGTCTTCTTCCTTCTCTATGACAATATTAGTAAATTTTCCTTCACCTATTTCACCTGCATACACACAAAAATTATCAGTTTTAAAATCATGTGGCCCTTTGGCCTTAGTTGAAGTTTCAGTCTTCAATTCTTCATCTTCACTTTCTTCATAGAATTTCTCCTTGTTCTGGTTTACAAATGTACTCTTCCATTTCTAACTCAACATCCTTGAGTTTTCCCATCAACCACTTCACTTGCATTTGTTGTAGCCTTCTCTGCATCTCATGCCACTTCACTGGCTTCTTCCTCAAGACCCCACCTGGTCTCTGGCTTTCCTCAAGCATTCTCCTTAATGCATTGAGTTGTTCTTTTAACTCAGCAACCCTTTTGTCAATTTCTTCTTGACTCATCCTCTTGTCATTTACTTTCGCATCCTCTTTCTTATATCCTCTGCTGTGGCTTCTCTCTAAACCTTTTCTTTGACTATCAATAGTCATCCTCTTCTCTTATTTCTTCATGAGCTCCTTTGCAACAAGCCTCTGCAACAACTAGTCCTCCTGGATGTAATCTTACCTCACTAAGCTCTCCTCACTTAGTCTTTTGGTAAGTACGGTCCTCTATCTAGAACATCTTCTCGACCGACACCTTTGCTCCTTCTAGGCTTCTGCAATCTCTCATTCTTTCTTGAGAACACTTCAACTGTCCTCTTTGTCCAATCTCTTATTGGATTCTTCAGGTTCACTACCACTTCTTCTTCAGAGTATTCTCCTTACTGTACCTTCAAGAACACATCTGGTTCTCGTCTCACAACTTCTCTTGCTGTCACCTGTGCATTAGTATAAAAAACACATTCTTAATTTAAAACAGAACAATTACCTCGCTTTCAAGATCTCAGCATGATCTTGTTTCACCCATTCTTTTGCACTTTTGAATGGATTGTCCTTTGTTTTATCTCCAAGTCTTCTTTCCTTCATAATTTGCATTAAGCAACCTTGCCTTCTCTTTCCTTCAAGGAATACTCTGTTCCTATTTACTCCAGGCCTCTGCTGGAATGCTACAATCTTCCAAGAACCTCAAAGTTCCCTCTTACAGATTACAAATTTGCGCTGATACCACTACTGATGCAGGGGTCCCCCAGCATATAACCATACTTAGCCAAACTGATGCCAGGGTTACCCAACATATACCCACAGTATGCATGAATCTGCATAACACAACTGTCCCAGGTATTTGACTATCAATGGAGTCAAATCTTCAGACCATAAATGGTCAAGGCTCTCTTAGACAGTTCCCTTGTTAACAAAACCAATCATCCCGCCTGAAACCTCCTATCGCACTCTTCCACTTTATAACCCATTACAAATGAAAAATCCATTTACAAAGGGAAATACTCCCAAAACACATTTTCTGCCCTTGCTATAGCCTCTACACATTTCCCTAGGATATTTTCATCGCAATCAGCTATCGCTCCCATCAGGTTTATACATACATATATGCATCCCCTCTTCTCCAAGTTCGATATTCATCTATTGAAATGTTAAATCACCCGGGCCATCACTTTATTGAATACAAAGGAATTACATTAAAATTCCACTCTGCACATGTGTTCAAGACTTTAAATATATATATATATATCTGAATCTATATATCGTCAAGTCTGCCATTGCAAAGTTCCTCCTCTGATTTCCGATTGACGCGATCACCAATCTCCTTTACCTCCGATCGCCGATATTTAATCTCTTCCGTCCATTTCAATCGTTGATCCAATGGCTATCAGCGTATCGACGTTCCACTGCCTTTGCACTTGTCTGATATGCAATTAGTGCTTTAGATCTAGACCATCGATCTTAGCTCTCGATCTGACGGTTCAGGATCCATTGCCTTATCACAATCGCTATAGCTCAATGCTCATTCAGATGACCTAAAAGCACTCCCGCTGATTCGACTAAATCCCAGTCGTTAATCTATGAGATCTAACGACTGCTGAGCATCACTTTACACTTCTCCATTTGTTCCTTTTTACTTAGAATGTTACATTGTTTTCTTCAATTTCTCGGTGATTTAACTTCTTTAAAGGTTTCAGTCTTCCTCTCATTTGCAGCTCACTCTTCCTTCTGAGTTTAAACTCCTCACGCTCCTTTGATATTTGTCCTTCTTGCAAAGCTGTAATGGATTCAATGATGCATTTCGATTCTTTTGAATCGTGCTCCTCTTTCTTTGCTTGTTCTTCAGAACTCCGCCTTCCACTTCTCAGCTTCTCTCTAAGCTTAACTCCTTAGCGAATTCCTGCTATGCCATGCCTCCAGAGCTTCCTCTGTATTTCACTTGGATTCAATGATCCCTATATTATTCTTCTGAATCATCTTCGTTCCTCTACTTGTTTTGCAGAACTCTGTCTGTAAACCCCTGTTACAGAACCTATGAATTCATAGTAAATCAACAATTAAAACATGCATTCAATTCTTTTACACAATCAGAAATAACTATGAATATATATTAATGTAAACGCAAATATTACATTTGAAACTCCTCGTCTCGCATAGGCCTAACTCCTACTATTCATGGCCTCTCCTTCTGCCTGTAGGCTTACATATATTTATATCGAAACTTTGGATTAAATTACTATGAAGGACCTGATAAATCCTCTAACAAAAGCCCTAAAGCTTGCTACATGCATACATAGGTGGCAGACTTTAACCACTCCATCTTTTCTCTGTTTTAAAACAAAAAAGTCCCCTTATCAGCTCAATGGTCCACTTCTACTCTAATTAATTCCTAAAAGCTCTCTCTTGTTCCTTGACTCATGGAAAGACTCATGTTCTCATTTATTTGTTTTGAGAGCATTTACATATTCTCCCATTATCTAATTAAATAACTTAAAAGCTTGAATATTGCATTAACTTGATATTTAGGAAACTAATTTCCATAAAACACATGACCTCCTATGTCTACTATTTACAATGATTTTCCTTGAGCTGAATGCTCCTGCATCGACTTATAAAAACATAAAAAAGCTTTGAAACAAATTTTCAATCTAAAAACTACAAAATCAAATAGGCACAAACCATTCATTATTGGAAACGGGCACCCTGCCCTCCTCCAGATCCACATTTTAGGGAGTACTCACCAAGAAATATTTTTCAAATCTCCTAATCAATCAATTCATGACAATATAGCCTTTAGAAGTGAAGTGAAAACACCCAAGCAAACCCTGTCTATAGGGCAAAAAGCTATATAGCCTTTAGAAGTGAAGCCAAAACACCCACCCAAACCCTCTCTATAGGGCAAAAAGCTATATAGCCTTTAGAAGTGAAGCCAAAACACCCAAGCAAACCCCATCTATAGGGCAAAAAGCTATTTTTCTTCAAACTCCTTAGATTGTGCCCTATTGGCATTATAGTGGAGCTCCTGAGGTGAAATGGACATCTTCCTACTAGACTTGGTAAAACTTCCCCTACATCAAGGATTCACGGTATAGTTCTTCGATCCTCCATCCTCTTACCTAAACTTGATTTAACAATGCAACTGTTTAATCTTCCTCGTGCCTTTTCCCTGAATTTTAACTTTTCTTAGTGGATGGAGACACAACAGTCGAATATGTTCATTACAAAAGAGCTCGTCAGCCGTAGATAATAAGTCGTCTAAATTCAACGATCCATCAACCATTGTGAACCATGCACTGAACTAAAAGGTGTCTCCACTAGAGTTCCTAATATTGTTGTCCTTGCCGCAAATTCTTTAAAACATGTTGGATCAGGTGCTCAGCAAACAATTAAACACACATAGCAGAAGCAAGCACATAACACAGTATTAGCGTGGTTCACCCAACCAATCTGGGCTACGTCCACCAAACATAGGCATCAGGAATAATTAATCAAAATTTGGAGATTACATCAATGAAATCCTCACACACTCTTAGCAAACCATCCGAATGGTTGCCTATTATATAGAATAGAGAATCTAACAACCTCATAACTCCCTCACATCAAATATAGGAGGCATTAACTCCCTCCCAACAACCTGGAGCTAATCTAGAAACTGAATCCCTATTGTTGTCATCCTTCAGAGATTTCTGCCTATTTGACTAAAACAGAAAATCTCAACAGATTCTAGTACATCTTCAGCTTGGGACTGTGTAACCTTTCCCTTATTCAACTTGACCATTAAGCCGAGTAATCGAGTCTTTGTTATAGTCCTGTCACCACAAAGAAGACGAGAGTGATAGTGCAGAGGAACAAAAATAGAAATATAACGGCATGCTGTAGATATGAAAACCTTTTCCAAATTAATGAAATTGAAAAACTTAAATGCACCTGTAATAGTGAGAAGACATCAAATTTTTTGAGTCGCAGAGTCATAAATATCCATAACCTAAAACAATATCTGCGTAAGATTCAGATTAACTCACATTAATGTAGTCTCTCACAAAAAATATTTTCAACACAGATCATTAAAAACTTGTTAATGTACCATCCTTAAAACATGAAATGTTATTTTACGATTTAATGACGTGTCATGTTGGTGGTGCTGGATTCTCTTGAACATTAGCAATTTACAATGTCACATAAATAGTTTGATTGCCAGTTTTCTGATTTTACAATTTGCAAGATTGCGATGTGACGAATGCAAAAATGTTTTGATATTATGGTTAATTCATTTGTCGGGTCCATCGTTATATTACTTAAAGGAAGATTTAACATGTTCTATTTCTTTTTTGCGATGTGAAAAGTCTGACAGGATTGGACCGAAAAAGAATATTCCTAGATTCTTCACATATTACAAAACGACGATGTTCATATAGTAACATTAAGTGTTGTGCACGAGACTGTGAGAAACGTGAAATGTGATTTCACTTTGTGGCAAGGTAAATGAAATTTTTATTTGGACTTTAATGAATTTAAACCAAATTATTTTCTAAAGGGTCCCCAATTATTATCTAAAGTATTTCACCATAAATGGGCGTTGTTGTACAACACAACAATTGGCACTTCATTGGAAGAACCTGTTATCTCTGATAATTTTGAAGTTTCTAAGACTTTCAAAGTAAAGATAGTTCAGGAAATAGGAATTGTATGAAATTTTGGATAAGTGACATTTCTCTGAATAAAAAAACAAACTCGCCTAATTATAATTCATTTGATACCCTCTTAAAGATGAAAATTGATTTGCCTATATAAGTCCTTACTTAGTTTAAACGATAAAGTAGGGGGATTTTTTGCAGATCAAACTTTTAATGTACTCATTTGTCACAGGTAGAGCCTCTGCTGATAGCAAGGATCCATAGACTCGACAAGATTACATTTTAACCAACAATGATTCAGTGTCCCATCCAAATAAGAGTGCAGTTTTTAGAGATAAATTCAAAATCTTATACTTATTCTCCTTTTTTCTTTTTAAACATTTTTTTTTTTGCAATTTTTTATTGTGGTTTTTATTACTCAAAATTCATTGTCTTGGTTTGGTGGCCAAATAATGACAATTCCATTCACCGGTTGTAATTCAACTAAACAAGCTAACTCGTGATGAGACCCCTTGTCTTAAGATTAAAATAATATCAATCCATTAGCCTGTTTTGGTATGTAGTATTGGCAATGCCAGCATATTGTTTTCCTATGAACATGGTAAGAAGGCTCTTGATGAGACCTCTTATCTTTTAAGTTTTATTATATTTTAGAATTACACTCTAAAAAGAGAAAATTTTATTGGATGGGGAGAACCATTAACTCCTTAATAGTTTTGGATGACAATTATAGAGTTGAATATGCTTATCTGCAAATAGTCTTTACTTTGTTAAAAATACTTTTCTTGACTGATAATAGAACAAAAGTTTTTTATAAAGTTGGAGGTTTCTCAAAGAATATATAATTTTGGTGGAAAAGAAAATTTTAGAGATTCATGGAACTTAGCTAGTTTTCAAATGTTATAATTATTTCCTTAACAATATCCACTCCTAAAAGAGAAATATCAAAATATTTCCAAAAGATTTATTGTGAAGCCAAAAGTAAATGCTATTTAACATTATTTTCCTAAAAATCATAAAAATGAAAGAATATAAATGCAATAATGTTACAATTAGGAGAGGTTATCTCCTAAGAAAATAATTTCTTCAAGATAAGCCCATTAACAGGAAGAGAGACTCTTCTTTCTGATAAATCTTGTAATATGAAGGTCAACGAGCCTACTTTCTTAACAATCTAAAATGGTCCTAACCACAGTCTTTGGAAGTTGGTGTGTTTACCGTTTCCCTTGTGTTCTTCGTCTCATTTCAAGACGAGATATCTGATTTGAAATGAATTGGTGGAAACTGAACTTGCATCAAAAGAAGTTTTAACTATTTGTTGATGACAAACATGCGTGATCTTTGCTTTCTCTCTTTCCTCTTCTAATTTGAGAATTTGATCATGCCTTAATTGTAATGAAGAAGAAGAAGTTTCTTCAATAAATTACACTAGGGCCAGAGAGGGAATAGATAGATTTGATGGAATGATGACTTCTTTCCCATAAACCAAATTAAATGGAGAAGTGCCTATTGAGGCCTTATCAGTGATTTTGTCTACCCATAAAGCAAATGTTAAATATTTGTGCCAATTCTTTTGGCTTTGTTCGACAGGCCGTTTAATGATTCTAATTAGATTTTTGTTAGTTGATCTTGCTAACTCATTTCCTTGAGGATAGTAATTGGCAGAATACTTCAATTTAAAACTTCCTTTTAGTGCGAATCCAATCATACTGTTTCCAGAAAAATAAGATGCATTGTCGAACATGAGGGAATTAACTAAGACAAATATGGTTATTGTAAATTAATCAATGAATTCAATAATTGCATCAGAATTGACTACTCTTAGTGGAATTGCTTCCACCCACTTGGTACAATAATCTATAGTAGTAAAGATGTATTTGTGTTGTTTTGAAGAGTTAAGAACGATTTCACCTATGACATCCAATCCCCATTGTTCAAAAGGTTGTGCAATATTGACTGGTTGTAAGGGAAATGCTAGTTTCCTTTGTCTTCCAGCGATTGTTTGACATACTTTGCATTTTCTCACATATTCATGAGTGTCCTTGAACAATGTTGGCGAATAATAGCCAACATGAAGAATTTTGTGCGATGTTGTATCTCCTACAAAATGTCCACCTGCTGGGTCATCATGGAGTTCCTACAAAAAAAATTCTACTTCAAATTTTTGGAGGCATCTTAGCAAAATAGAATCATAATTTTTTCGAAATAACATATTATCAATGATTTGATATTGATTAGCTTTTAGCCTTAAAGCACTTTTCCTTTTATAATTGAGTTCAGGAGGAGAAAATCCATTTCTCAAATAAAAAATCAAATCAACATATTGGGATTCATACTCGTTTAGAATTACCTCAGATATTTACACAGTATTACCTGAATCTTCATCTGTTGATATGTTGGAAGATCTCGCTAAGATCCTAGAAAAACCTTGTCCTTTGACGTGTTATCGCTCAGGTTGTCCCTTGGCTCCTTAAGGGATACGACCGAGGTAACCACAGACCAAGCTTTGGACTGCCGTCCTAGCCTACCAGCAGTTAGAGAGGGCTCTCTCTTTGGGATTTAGCTTTGTTTAGGAAATGATTTCAGGCTAGTTATTATGCACATGGGTTTTTGTTTGAGTTTGGCGGGATGGATGATCTATTCAGGAAGAGTTGGCATGCGAAGCGTAAGAGGTTTAGAACATTGGGAATGGAGTCAAGGATGTGGACTGAAGGATTTGTTTTCTTTGGCAAAGAAGGGACTACAGAGCAGGGTAGCTACACAAGGAATAATATCAGGTTTGAATGAGGATGAAATGGATGTCAGGGAATGAAAGACAGCTAAGAAGCTTTCATTATGCTAACAGAGGGAACGTGACTGAACATTCTATAGGAGCAATTAAGAAATTCCTACAACAATATTCATATACGGAGGAAACTAGTGTAAATATGAGCCAACAGGTATTCATGATTACAGGCCTAATTAGAACAGAAAAACATAGAGAATAACAGGATATGAGGATCAGAGGCACGGGCTATGTGACACTACTGAGCTATTCTTTCTTCCTTGGGCAATTTTAGTCATGACACCAGATTGAGTATAGCACAAATCGCACACCGTGTTTAGAAAGAGATGACACAAAACTTAATTAGTCCGATGAAGAAGCACCAAGAATCCTGTAATCTTATTCTTCAGCCATCGAATCCACATTTAGACAGTCCAAACACAAATGTTCCAGCAAGCTCTGTTTATTAAATCTCTTAGAGCGTACACAGCAAGTCTCAAAATGAGATTATCGATCAACCACCTCTCACCCTTTGAACAACGAACAGCGTTGTTTAAATAGGCAATATTTACATACTGGCCCTTGAGCCGCTGTCAAGTTAAAAAAAATCACTGAAAACATATCTAACAAAACAGATCCCAAAGATATCTGTAGCAATAAAGTTTTTAAATTCTAAGTTGTGCTGGTAATGAATGCATAAAATATCTAAAACGGGTGTTCTGGGGCAGCTGGCAACTGAAGTTATGCAAGTGAAGGATGTGTATGAGAGAGCAGCCTCAAAATGGTTGAACGGTGGTCCTGGAGCTGTGCGCTGGCCTCATGGCCATAACTCTGTAATTACTGCGCATGGAATCCTTTGTCGGTATTGTTTAGGCGGTTCCATTGATTTTTTAAAAAATAATTTTCGCCTTTTTAGATTGTGGCGGTGGCTGTCCCAGGATCTTGATAAAAGTATAAGCGGCTTGACAGCGCCCCAACATCTAGTTCCCATGTTCTAGGATCTTCAATCCACCCTTCTCCCTTATGAGTTGGATAACCATGAATAGCCCATTCTAGATGTGGTAATAATTGAACCAGTTCTTGTGCCTGAGGATTACTATATGGATCACAAAGATCAAAAGGTGCCTCAAGATATTTCGCATTGCCCGGTGCGCAGTACAAATGATAAGCAGAGTATGGAAAATGAGCTGTATCATTTCTGTAGACTTTGCTACCATTGGAATTGATGTGATAAGGTGGACAGTCAGCAAGGTTATCAGGTCTACACCAGCTCGTCACCTCAGGATTTATGATCATCTCACTATATCTAGTAACATCTGTTTCAACCTCACCATCACATGGCTGTCCATCATTCTTCCAGCAGCTACCGATATCAATCAAATAAAACTGGCTATTTGAACCACCTCCGTGTATGACATTTAGTGTCAATCTTACCTTGAAATTTGGGGACTCTGGCAACTTCAACATCATCCCACGAGTGTCGTAATGATATCCCCCAGAAAATCCTTTGGTGGCATCAGCACGCAAATATAGCATCAACCAAGGATATTTCTTGGACGTTTTCAATTTATGGGAAAATATCCATCTTCCTGTGGTAGCTTGCTTCTCCCAAATCCTTTCACATTTTTTTACATTATCCGAGGATGAGAAGTTTTTCGTCCTCAACATGGGGGCAAGCAAAGTCTGAATGGTCGAATGAATATCAGCTCCGGTGCGAATATCATCTCTTAGGCTTACTAAGAATGGCGTTCCGTAAGGCTTCCATAGCCCTGAATACTGAGAAGGCCAAAACCAAATGCACTGCATATCCTAATGAAGTTCCCTTTGTTTACACTTCGTCCAAGATTGTTGCTTGGTCGCAATGGATCAACAACATTGAAATGCTTGGAAACAAAGGATTGGCCTTGATCTTCTTGGCCACCAGGGAAAACTGCATATATCTTGCTATAATGATCAAGGAGCCCATTAAGTAGTAGCTCGCCTCCATCCTTTCGAGGTGGTTCCTCTTCCATGTCTGGAAGTGATGAAAGAAGTATTGGAACCCGAAGACTAACGCAATAATTCTCCCAATCAAAGTTACTGAAAAATGCCAAAAACCGATACAGAACCTCCAATGGACCACTAAAAGAGTTATTGAATACATTAAATATGTATTGGTATTGAAATCAATCACTTTTGAGGCTGGGAGCTTCTGGGAACTTTGAGCTTCTTTTACCATATATTCTAGAAGAGTAACAACTCCAGAAACAAGACTTTCCAGCTTAGGATCAGCAACATCAATTTGAAATTTAGCATCGGAGAGAGATATATCTTCCTCTTCTTTTATAGATCTTTTGGTAAACTGAGAAGCATCTTGATTATCAAGATCGTGAGAGGGCAAAGGATTTTTTAGCAGCTGCTTAGTACAAGAGTCAAAGCCAGTGAGAACGCCACCTGCCTGTGTCATAGCACGCTTAACAACTTCCATCACTTTATGTGCGTCACCACCCTCAACATGCACCTCAAAGATGGTATCTAGCCTTGCCTGAAGACTAGCTAAAGCATTCCCATTGGCATCATTTTTAGATTGCAAGGCAGTCAGCTCCTTTTCCATAGAAGCTAGCTTTTTGGATAGATCTGAACATAGTTGTTTCGCAGACTGAAGTTCTGAATCCCTTTTTGCAATAGTCTCTTCCAAAGAGGTCTTATCTTCACCTCCTACAATGCTTTTCTCACTTGAGACGTCCAATTTTCCAGTTGTCTGATCCATTTTCGGTGAAGGGAGAGAGGCCAACCTCTCCATCTCTGCAAAGTCATCCATGAAATCCACTTTTTCTGACTCCAGAGTCTTGTCACTTCTTCCTAAATCCTTTTCCTTCTTAATTTGAGATAGCTTTGAAATCAGAGCTGAGGCCCATGACTCTGCACAGCTTACCTCATCATCATTCCCATCTTCAGACATCAAGGTCAAGCTCGGTGGGTTACTTGCATTTTGACTCCTCGGTCCTTCAATGTGTAGCTCAAGGGTAGGTTTTCTCTGTTTGTGATCATTATTTAAAACTGCCAATTGTTTCTCGAGACTTGAGAGTTTACTTGCTGTTCTAGCACACAATGTTCTTGAAGCTTGAAGCTCGCCATTTCGCTTTGCCAAGGCCTCTTTTAGCATTTTTGTTTCTTACTCCATGGCCAATAGGCATTCTATTAGATATTCAGATTCTTTTTTACCTTGATCTTGAGAATCATATCCAGAATCAAACAAATGAGAAACAAATGAACCACGGCCTTTGGCAGGTGACCTCCT
>APFE031462268.1:0-86771 GCA_000404065.3 Pinus taeda
TTTAATCCTAATCCATTTTTAAATATATATTATTTTGGTAATTATTTTAAAATAAATTATTTCAATAACTCCGAAAAAAACTTAAAATTGTTTTAACCACTATCTTATTAGTGAACCAAGGACATAGAGTCGTCCCCACATTTATTTATTATAGTTGACAACTATTTTTTGAGCAGTCCAAGAATTTTAAGTTTTCTAACAATTTTTTGTGAAATATATTGTTTATGTAAAGGCCTCTGTGTCAAGCAACCAAAGGAATCATTTCCTGCATTAAAACGATTTTGTGTAACAGAGACTGGTTGTAACAACTGTGACCATTTGACACTTTTTGGGAAAAATACAAATGTGGACCTGCCTAGTGGAAATAATGCAGTGAAAGGAAAAGTACTTGGAGGATGAATTAATTTTTATAAATTTTCTGTTGGGAAAAAATTGTAGTTGAAAAATGTAATCTTATAAGAAAAATAAAGACATCATACGTCTTATAAAAAAATATAAAAATAGTAATTTTTATATTAGAAAAAATTATAAAATTACAAATTAAAGTATGAAAAAATATAAAGAAAAGAATCACTTTCATTTTAATAAAAGTTATAAAATTTTAAATGGGTTGTAAATAAGTAATTTTTATATAAAAAAATAGCAATTTTTATATTGGAAAAATTTATAAAAGAGTAAATTTGGTTTCAAATGGATAATGTTTATTAAAAAAAATTAATATGTTTAAGTATTTATAGGATGTATATTATGAAAAATGTTCATTTTGAATTTTATAGGGTCGAATTGGAATCCGAATTTGAATTTGGTAACTATGATAAACTCACAACATACAATTAGTTAATGAAACATTGATGGAGGAGATCAAAAGTTAAAATATGAAAAAAAATAGCAAAGGAAAGTTTTAAAAGATCGTCAAGAGGGGAGTTGAAAAAGAAAAATAAAAAAGTTATTTAAACATAATCAAAACATTTCTAGTAATGTTAAGAATATGAGAAAATATTTACCAAAATTTAATAAAAATAGGAATAAATACTTTTATTACCATGTGTATGTTTTAATAAGATAATCTATTATATATGTATTAAGTTTGATATCATATTTCCTAATTTATAAATTAATGAAATAAATAGGTGAAATATGTTTAAATTGATGGGAATGGATGTCATAATCTCTCAAATACAATGAATTGAATATATTAAGTAGAAAGAAAGAAAATTGATACTTGTGAAAACATCTATTTATTATGAGGATTTGTAATAGCCATGAGGTAGAAATTTATTTGAAGAAAAAAAAGGGAATTAAATCACCCATGGTAGCACAATAAGATGACAATCCATGCCAACCTTTATAGCCATCCTAAAACAAAGGTGATTCATGTTAGATTGGTGTGACAGTAAAATCTCCATATATTTTGAGCTCTATTCCCATTACATCAATTGCTATGAGATTAGTTCTCTTACCATTAAATAAATCTTGAAGAAAAATCTCATTCAAAAAAAAAAAAAAAGTGGCTTTTGATTTGCCACATAATTTTATTGTTCATGGCATTTTGAAGCAAATCAATAACTTTAGACATTGAATTGAGAAGAGGTTAAGTTATCTATTGAAAATACTGAGAGTATATTTTTGTTTATTGCAATGTACATTTATAAATAAGTTTCAATGCATTGTAATTTAGAGGGTTGTAGTGAAATTCGATGAGTTGTGTTCTCACAACACAGCCAAAATTGGATAGAAAATATATGTAAATTTGATAAAATAAAAAAATTTAAGGGATAAAAAGAATTTGAATATTACACGGGTAATGTGTAATCACTTCCCTAGAAGGTACATATCATGGGTTGCTGGGAATAATTATCAGATAATTATGTCGTCCTGTACCATGCCAAAGACCATTATTTTTTTTTCTAAGTAAAACTATTCTATTAATATGAAACAAAATATAATTACATCGAGGCTCAGGCCTCAGTAGTACTGAACATCATTTATCAAAAAATATAACCATCTAATCTCGACTGCCCCATCGATGGGGAAACCAGTTCATGAAGGCAGAAAAAAACCCACACAGGGGTTATTAGTTTTAACCAAAAAATATCAAACATTGCAAAAAAAATAACCAGGAAAGTTTTGACAAAACAAATCATAACAGAAATTATCCAGTCAGCAGAAGAAACACCCAGCTGGCAGAAGGGCAACACCTGGTTGCCAAGTGTCAATCCTAGAGGTCGTCTGGGGCAGGCTCTTCCTCGATAAGACACGCGTACTGGTACCACTCCTCCTCCTCTGCTGACGTGCCACTCTGAATTCCATGAGCTTGTTGAGTGCCAGCGGAGCTGCCAACTGCTGCATGTGGGCCGGACGTGTCTCCCGCTCTGCCTCCTTGTGCATGCGTGTCTCCAACTCTGCCTTCAGCAACCTACTGACTGCCAACCAACTTCCTGGCATGTGGGGTAGCAACATCCTCGACCAGTTGCTGCTTGCCTGGGTTACGGGCGCTCCTATTCCTTTGAGCGGCTCTCTGCTGCTCACCATTGTTCTTTGGCGGAGCTTCCTATGGGTCATTTTCCTTAAAGAAAGTGATGGTGACTATGATGGTGATAACAGGCCTATGCAGGGTGTTGTGGAAACGAAATTGGGTCATGTGGGGAGCGGGGTGAGGGGGAAGGGGAAAATTGACTGTATGAACAGCGGTGTCCCTCCTGCGTGCACCTTGGAGTTGAGCTCATCCTCTACCACTGCGGGTATTAGGATACCGGCCAGAGAAGGAGCTATGAGGATTTGGGATGTTAGGATGAGAGAAGGGGGAGGCAGATTCTGGGCTGGGCGTTGCAGGAGGATGGATGCCTCCCCCACGACTGCCCCCTCTCCTACTACACATTTGGTAGCGGATGCGAGCCATGGCGGAATTCGACGCAGAGCTATCAGTGGGGAGATTGGTGGAATGGTTGAGTAGAGAGTGAGCAAAGGAAGTCTGAGCTGGAGTCAGATTGCAAAGCCTGGTGTGCGAGAAATGATACCCATTACCAAGGTCTACGCAGCTGAGTAGCCAACAGCGGCTTCCCGTGACTGTGTGAGAACAAGGCTCCACTGCCTGAGGAGGGAAAATGTTGTGGAGCAGGGGAGGAGGAATAGCGTTATGGTCTGTGGAGGCCATTGCTATGAGCATGATGGATAAATCTCAACTAGAGCACCCATTTAATGTCACCTGCAAGGCGCCATGAATTCCTTTCAGGCTGGCATGGGAGGGGACACAGGCGGCCATGTGGCCAGTCCTCCCGCCGCCCGTCCGTCTAATCGCCATTAATGGCATGGTTATCACCTGCATCTGGGTGTGCTTCTTCACCCTGTACCATTTAAATCTACACCAATTCACTGTAATCCTTTAACTAGAGTGCAGTGGCAATTGTATTAAGCGAGCCGCCATGTAGAGTCTGTCCACTATCCACTCCTATGTTAGCTAAAAGATTAGCCACTTTTTTGCCATCCCTACAAATGTGTTTGAAGGTGATTGCTCTATGGATGGAGAGCCATTGTTCGATGAGCTCTAATCTTTTTTCCAATCTCCAACTGCTGACTACTTTGTATGACGGTGTCCCCTACAGAATCTGATTAACCATGTTAATGAGAATATGAGAATCACCTTCAATTAAAAGTGGGAAGAAACCATGAAGTTGAGCTAGGAGAAGCCCCTGCCATAACCCTTCTAATTCAGCCGAGTTATTCGTATCCCAGCCAATTGAGCCTGTGATGGTTAGAAGAGGTATGCCTTTATGATCTCTGAATACTCCTCCATATCCTGCTTTGCCTGGATTACCTTTAGAAGCTCCATCGAAGTTAAGTTGTATCATATGTTGGGGTGGAGGTAGCCATTTGTCTGGTATCTTACTTTGTGAAGAGGGTTTACCATGATTTGCCTGCGCCTGGTTCCACCAAAGGTTCCAGTTTGCCCATATATTCTATTCCTGTGGAATGGAAGGAAAGTCTTCTTTATACCAGGTTTGAATCATTAAGGTTTCGCAAAGGTTTTGGCAAACATTGTTCCATAGGACTTCTAAAGGTGAGGATTGGTCCTTGAAGATGCAATTATTTCTTTCTTTCCATATTGTCCACATGAGAAGAACTGGGATTAGTTTCCAGAAAGAGTTTAACAGTTTGCTCTTATATGGATTGATTGCCCAATTGCATACAGTGTTGGTGATATCCTCTTTAATTCGTCCGTCTTTTTGGCTTCTGAGCCTTACTTTTTCCCAGAGACTGTTTGCCAATGGGCATGAGTTCATGAGGTGCACAGTGGTTCCTTCCTCCTGTTTGCAGTTGGGACACATGGAGGGCCCATGAAAGCTTCTTTTCCGTAGATTGTCCCAAGTGAGGATTTTATTTTGACAGAGCAACCAAAGGAAAGTGGATACTTTTGGCCAAATGTTGGGGGCCCAAACTTTGTTCCAAAGAGGATCCTTGATTATGTGATTCCTTATAATTATATTGTATGCCACGTGTGTAGTGAAGGTTCCTCTTGCCTCGTAACCCCATCTAATTATATCATTCTTATCGAAATAGTGTATTTTCCTATTAGAAAGTTCTGTTTCCAAATTTTTCTGAATGGATTCTGTACTTTTCCTAATGATGTGGTCCGAGCTTATCCATTGTCTATATCCCTATGTGAGAGTGGGCCTCCAGTGTTGGTTGACCTTGTCCATCAGTTGCTCTTCCCAATCCGGTATTTGATGAGGTTTGATCAAGTCCTTTAGCTTGGGTTTTTGCTGCCAAGAGTCTTCCCAGAACCTTGCATTATTACCATCCCTAACTTCCTAGAAGCGATGCTGTTGGATTAAATCCTTGTGTTGTTTAGCTGCATTCCAGATTAAGGATCCTGAGCCAACTTCTGTGAGTCGAATTAGATCATCTACTGGTCGGTTGTTGGCATATTTTGTTGTCCAGAGGATAGCCCAGGGATTATGCGACGCCGAGATCCATTTCCACCAGATGTGTGCACCCATGACAACATTACTTTGTTGAGGATCACGAAGCCTAGTACTTCCATAGATTTTTGGAAGGCAAACTGTGTCCCATTTCACTAGTGCCCATTTTTTATTTTGTCCTGAATTTCCCCACATAAAGGTTCTCTGAAGATGTTTGATTTCCTTGAGTACCCATTTTGGCGTTGCCAGAACTGAAGAAAGATAAAGAGGCATGGATTGCAGGACAACTTTGATTAAGACTAGATGGCTGGCCATATTGAGGGCTCTATAAGTCTAGGAGGAGAGACAAGCATCCAATTTTTCCAAGAGCAGTTGCCAAGATGAGTGCTTTAAAGCTGTATCAGTCATGGGAGCTCCCAGATATTTGGAGGGGAGAGAGGCTATCGAGAATCCAAGGATACGAGCTATTGAATATTGAGTGATAGTAGGGGTATGAAAGAAAAAAATTTGGGATTTAGCCTTATTAATGCTAGCTCCAGAGGCATCCGAGAACTCAGTCAAAAGGGATTTTAATTTAAGAGCTTCCTAGACTGAAGGATGGCCAAACAACATGTTATCATCCACAAATTCTTGCTGAGTAAAAGCAGGGGAGTTGGGAAAGGAGAGGCCTCTTAGTTGCTAGGAGTGAAGAGCTTCTTTGATGTTTCTTCCAAGCCCTTCCACCCTTATGACGAACAGAAAAGGGGATAGTGGATCGCCTTGTCAGATTCCTCTGCAGGGGTGAAAGGGGGTGGAAGGGATTCCATTGACCAGAATGGAGAAGAAGGTGGAAGTAATGAGACTCATGACCCATCTAACCCGGGGGGGGGTGGGGCGGGAGAAACCAAAGGCAATCAAAATCTTTTGAATATAATTCCAGCTTAAACTATCAAAAGCCTTAGAGAGGTCAATTTTTAGAAGCATACCTACTTTTTTGGACTGCTTCAAGGAATGAATAATCTCGTGAGTGAGAATGATACCATCCGTGATTTGCTGGCCTTCCACATATCCTAATTGCTCTGGCGATACGAGTAATGGTAGCAACAGCTTTAGTCGTGAGGCAATAACTTTGGAAATGATTTTGTAAATGACATTACAAAGAGCGATAAGCTTGAATTTATCAAGAGTCTGAGAATGCGCTTCCTTGGGGATGAGGGCAATGAAGGTTGCGTTCATAGAGGGAAGCATCCATTTATTAGTCCTAGATTCCTCAATGACCTTCCAGACCTCCTCTTTAATTAGATCCTAGAAGTTATGGAAGAAATTGGAAGTGAAACCATCAGGGCTAGGTGCCTTTCCTTCTTTTACTTGTCGCATTGCATTCTCCACTTCCTGTAAAGATATTGGCCTGAGGAGGAGCGAATTGTGTTCCTCTGTTATGATTTTTGGGATATTCTTGGTAATATTCTCTATGGCTGGCTATCTATCTATCTAAGGTTCTTGGTGTACCTGTTTAAAATAAGTAAGAAGCTCTTGTTCTACATCCTCATGTTTTTCTAATCGTTCTCCTTGCTGATTGTGGACGTGATTGATGTTATTGTGCATTCTTCTTTGGATAGTGGTGCGATGAAAAAAAATTGTGTTTCTTTTGCCCTCCTTAAGCCATCTAACTCTTGATTTTTGTTTCCAAAGTATTTCTTCTTTCTTTTCTCTTTCTGATATTTGTGTCTGAAGGTGTTTTTCCTGCTCTGAGAGTACCTCGGATCTTCCTTCCATGATGATCATCTGTTGTAGTCTTTTCATTTCTTGATCTAGAGCATTTTGTGCTTGGAAGATATTGCCAAAGGTAAGTTGATTCCATTGCTTGATGTTGTTTTTGAGATTTTTGAGTTTTTGTTGGAATTGATACATTTCTGAGCCATCCGGAGTTTGAAACTTTTCCAAACCGCATTTATCAGGTTGTTGTAGTCTGGATGCGTCAGCCAGAATGCTTCAAAGCGGAAAGGCCACCATGTAGTGTTTCCCAGTCTTTGCCATCGGAGCGATATTGGCCAATGATCTGAGCCTGTGAGAGGTAAGATCGAAGCCGAGAAGTCTCCTCCAAGATGGATTGCATTGTCGGAGAGCAAGAATCTATCCAATCGAGAGGAAATTTGATGTGTACCTACTCGTTTGTTATTCCAAGTGTAGATTCCATTTTTGAATGGCATATCTATGAGCCAGTTGTTTTCGATGAAATTTTTTAAATGAATGCTTTCATTATCTAGTTTGGTCCTGCCTCCTCTTTTTTCTTCCAACTTTGTAATCATATTGAAATCTCCTCTTGTAATCCAGAGTGGATGAGTTCTGTTGGAGTTGATCAAAGATAAAGTGTTCAATATGTCTATCTTATGCATTGCCTCCTGGGGGAAGTAGACATTGGTCAGGTGACCACGCACATTTGTCCGCGTAATATGAAAGGTGGCTTGAATGAAGTGCTTACTTGCATGAATGTTAGTAAGTGTGATAGCTCGTTCATCCCAGACTGTTGCTAGACCTCCTGAGGCTCCTGAGGCATCCACTGCCATTTCTTTACTTCCTAGCCATGCTTTTGCAAGGGTTTGATCTAGTGTTGTAGAGTTACATTTAGTTTCTTGCATGAAGAAGACTTGGGGTTTCTCCTGCTGAATCATGTTTTTTATCAATCTGTATTTCCCCGGGCTATTGAGCCCTCTAATATTCCATGCAGTGAGATTCATGATGCATTGTTGGGTAGGGGATTGTAATACTTTGTCAGCTTGGAATATCTTCCCGATTCCACTAGCATTTCCCCAATGCGGATGGTTCTTTGAAGATCTGTTTTCCTTCCTCTTTTTTTATTGTCCTTAGGAATGTTTTTACCATCCCATTGACTTCTAGGCTAAATGCCTAGGGTTCTTTGCTTTTGTGCTATGGAAAGGATGACTTCGAAGTTTTCCAGCTGTCTTTCTGGGATCTTGTCATATTCTTTTGTCTTGCAAGCTTGTTCTAATCCAAGTATGTCCAGATCTCCAATATCTATGCTTTGTGGCTCCTCTTCCATGTGCTGGGCTTCACTCCTTTCCTCTGTTGTTTCTGTTACAACCATGGTTTCTGGCTGCATATTGTTGATGTCCATGCCCTTAGTGTTCCATTTCTGGATCATACTGGGTGAGGAGGTGAGATCTATGGATTACTTAGACTTCTAGGCCTTCTTTGAGCTAGTGGGAATGGATTGTGATGTCATCTTGGGCATTTGCTCAGAGTGCGCAGGATTTTCAAAGTTATTTAGATCCAGCTAGGCTAGGGTCTCAAAGCTATTGCTAGTGGATGGCATGGAAGAATTGGCGACAGGTTTTTTAGGGTTTGAAATGGGTTTTTGTGGTTCTTTTTACAGTTGCTGACTTTGGTAAATCCGTCTGAGTCAGGTTTATCTAAAGAGGAAGAGGTCGAGGTTTTCAGATTTGAAGGATAGTCACAAAATAGATGGCCAAGGGCATGGCATTTTCTGCATCGAAATGGGACATGTTCATAATCTATTGACTGAATCCATTCAAAATCATCATGATATAAACTTACCGCATCCCGAAGAGCCTTGCTTAGATGCATATAGAGGCAGATTTGGGCATAAGAAGTATATCTTCTGAGTTTTGTCTCCTCCGCAGTTTTGATGAATTCCCATAAACCATTTCCAATATCTTGTAGTGAGTCTTCATCCCAGTACTCCATAGAG
Source organism: Pinus taeda (assembly GCA_000404065.3). Classification (NCBI taxonomy): domain Eukaryota; kingdom Viridiplantae; phylum Streptophyta; class Pinopsida; order Pinales; family Pinaceae; genus Pinus; species Pinus taeda. Next base: position 8,629 of record APFE031462268.1, read on the forward strand.
GTGGATCCATACTGGTGCCCAACTTAGATCTTCTTTGTCTGGATTGACTCTTTCAATCCAGTCTCTCAGATACAGTCCAGCTGCATTAAAAAAGTATGGTCCTCCATTGAGGACGCTGTTTCGATCTTCTATACAGTTGAAAACTGCCGTAAAGAAACCATTAGGCCCCAAATGCAGGGTAATGTGCCCTTTCAGTTTCCACTTGGCTGAGATCCATCCATGTAAAGCTTTCTTTGTAGGCCAGAAGCCTATAAATTTCCCTATCAAGGCGTGATCCTTCATGTGCTGGATTTGAGTATTGATCCAGTGACTTGGGAGCTCAATCTTAGGTCTTTCAGTTGCAACAGGTTTACAGGTAGCTGATGTTGCTTTGGGAGCCGCATTTATGTCCGTATTGTCTGTCAGTATATCAGGTTATGTTCTCGTTTCTTCCTGGGCCTTTTTCCTGATATCTTCCGTGTGCATCTGAATGTTTTCACCATCATTGGGGGGAGGCGCTGTATCCTCTCCCTGGGGGATGTCCATGATTTGCGTGCTATTCCTTGTCATTTGTTGTTTGTCGTATTACTGGAGAGCGATGATAGAGTCACCGTGGTCTATGCAGGTCTGTCGTTGCAGGTCTGACCCAAACCCTAAACCTCCATGTTCGCCAGTCAAAAAACTCTCCTCTCTCTTTTTTAGTTACATGTCAACCTCTGCCGAAGACCATTATTATGGTGATAAGCATATCTATTTCAGAATAGGCCTTCAAATTTTTAGTTTTTATTAAATAGATGGTAAGGATTTGAGATTGAAGGAATATTCATAGCCATATACAAAAATAGATTGTTGAAATTTATTTCTGACCATCACCTTGTGCATTTTCCCTTATTTTTTCATAATATAATTATCTGTTATGTTTTTACAAATGGAAAGGGCTTTTATTAAATGTGGCTTGTGAATTTTGCTCCAAAATGTTCTCCACTTGGACCTAGGAATTTTGATGTACACAATTCATCCATCAGTTTGAGCAACAAACTATTTTACTAATCCATGCTACTTGATCACTCTATATTCTTCGACTAGCTTGAATTTTATTTTTCTTTATTTCTCAGTCACTCTGTATAGTTAGACTGACTTGAATTGAGCATGTTTATCTAGATTCGCTTGACACAACCAGAATTTGAAGTTTTATAGTGGATAAAACTTCATCCCAACAATATGTTTTCCCTTGAATATCATGGTTTGCATAAGTGTGTAGTGATTTTGGAAGGCCATATTGATGGGCCTCCAAATTAGACATAAATTAAGGCCCACCTAACCTTTCTTATGCACATGAAGGCTATATTAAACCTCTACTTCTACACTTAATAATTTTTTTGGCTTTAATATGTTCATTAAGAAGGTTTATGGATAATTACATATTTGTGCTTTGTAGAATATTGTGAGAATAGTGGGCAAATTATGGAGATTTGGAGGAGGAGATAATTTAGGGGCTTGCTCCCTACTACAAGAGGATCAATATTGGATAATAAATCAACAATATATTCTAAAATTATTGAACAGATTCTGGAGCTCAAATGATTGAGAAAATCTAGGAATGTGTTCCCTGCCATTTAATGCAAATTCCTAGTGTTGGGAACCAGATCAACTATTTGAGGAATTTTGGAGGGGGAAGCTTTCTCCTTTCATGGGGAATGCTTCCTAATAATTTTTTATAAGTACCTAGTCGAATTGTCCTCTAGGAGTGGATTTGTTTTAGTCTTCTTCTAGACAGAACTCGTATTTTTGCAGCTCCATTGTAATTTCTTGCAGGGATGTAATTGTATTGATGAAAACAATGAAGATTGGTGCCATGTTCAGCATCTAAATATTGGTGTCCTTCATAGGACTTTGAGCTTCCTTGGGCTTGGCCATTCCAGGAGCCTCAGAGCCCTTTTGTATCATTTACTTTTCTTCCTTTCACTTCTTATTCATGTGCATCCCTTGTTCTTGTTTTTTTCTATTTCTGCATTTAGTATTGATGATTTCTTGTTGTAGGATTGGATTAAATGGCTGAAGTAAGTTATTTTGTAGGATCAAAAACATAATTTCATCCTTGGAAAAAATTTGGAAGGTCATTAATCATTGAACTACTTGGATTAGTTTTCTTATTCCCAAGTCTAAATTTCTGGAAGTCCCTTGTGGCAAATAGTACTAGATTTCTGCTATTTTTTAGAACATGCTAACAAAATTCAATCGAGTTGATTCCACTTGAATTAGATCAAAAAAAGATTCCTGTTAATAAAAAAAATTACCCCGTTTCATTTTCACTTGATTAGGTTAGTCATCTGATAGATTTACTAGCTCACTAGTTCTCGAATTTCTAGATTTTAGACTAGTAATTTTCTGCTATTTTTTAGCATGTGTTAACAATGGTATTTTTTAGTGATTCAATGTGGAATGGAGACCTAAGACATCCTAGTCAATAAAAAAATTTGTCCCATCCAATTTAGATTTGATTTTCTTGGTCATTCGGTGAATTATATCTTCTTGTAGCAAACTTGTTTTCTGTAGCAGATTCTTGTAGCACTCTTCTAGCACGTATATACTTGCCTATATTTGATCAAAAAGATTGGTTTTTGTCCCTCAATTTTGAATCATGACCCCTAGGCTCTAAATCAATGGTTGAAGAGGAATAAACACCACTTAGGACTTTCATTTTTACCCATGCAAAACATCTCAGTGATTTGGGTTAGTGGACAAATTTATGAATTGGATAATACAATAACTATTTTCTTGATTGCCACATCCACTGAACTCCACCAATGGATCTAAAATATTTGAAATGTAATGATTGATATTTAGTTAATGATCTCTAATTTATGCCATTAGAATAGTTTTTCCTTCCTTGTATTTTATTTATTATAATAGGTTAAGGTTTCCATTTCAAGCATTTCCATTTCTGCAACTAGTTAGGATTTGATTTCATTACATGCAATCCATTGCATCATGACAAAAAATGAAGAACACATTGTATGCTTCACATATAGTTTCGATACCTCTTAATTTTGTACGAACCCCAGGTTGATAATTAAAGTTGGTAGCCTTGGGAGTTGGAACATTCTTGTTGCAATACTGAGGCTCATCACATACAACTCAAATAAAGTTTATTTCTACATGCATTGATGATTTAATGATCTACTACATTATGTATACAAGTAGCCTCAATGGGAAAATTCAGTTATTGCATTCATTACATGATGGTGTGGATGACACAGAAAGATTTATTGATGTTCCCATTAGATTGGGTGGGTTTGATTCTCTAGATTTGTAAAGCATCTTTCAATTACTATATTTGAAGGTTTACTCTGAACTTAAGTATGGTGAGAGTTTATTGAAGTTCTTCAAGTGAAAGGACATAACTTTCTATTGTGAAGTGTAAATTGCCATTTTTTTGCCAAAATCCTACTATTATTGGTTGCTTTACCATATGGTAATGACGGCTTGATGGTTTTTAGATTGTACTTACAGATTGATTTGTAATGGGATTTTGAAGTCTTAGAGTACTATGTTTAGCAGAATGATACATTTCACATATGACTATTAACCATAAAGTAAAATGTTTGCAAACTATTTTTTATGGCCTCATGTCAATGAAGTTTGGTTGCTTGTTGTAGTTAGGAAAATATAAATGTGTAATCATATGCGCTAATTACTTTTTAAAAGTGGAACTAGATGGCAACTCAATACAAGTTACATGATTAGAAACTTCAAGCGTAAGAGAAACCAGTTAAGTGAGGTTGGTGGGAATGATTAGAAATCATTCCCTCATAAATGGTGATATTGATTTTCCTAGATTGGTTTCCCAATGATCCAAAATAAAATTTTGGGGTGGGCCTTCTCAGATCAAAATTATCAAGAGTGGAAATCAAACCTTTAAATTCTAGCCTTTAAATTTATCTATTAATACCAAAAATAGACCCTATCTCTGATTGAAATAAGGATTTTGTGTTCAGAACCAATTCTGACCCATTGTATAAATAATGTATGTAACACCCTCCTCCCACATTTACCCAAGTTCACGGTCTACCGGGGAAAACATATGATGAAGATTTACTAGGATATGACTCAACCTCCTAGGTATAATTAAGGAAGTGGAATTGACAAACTGAAACCAAACTGACCTTCCTAAGGAGCTATAGGACCCCCAAGAGCTAACCAAACACTCTAGGTGCCCAACCCCTGAGTTAGCTTGATTCTTCACTGACCTGGGCTCTTAGTCGCTCCCATGAAAAGACAAGCAAGTGATTGAGAACCTTAAGTCACTCCCATAAGCTTGCATCCCAACATCTATAGCCTTTTTCACCTATTTCTTTGCTTGCGACTCCGAGATCTGAGGCACTTTTTCAGGGCTAGGACTTAGACCTTTTCCCGTAACTTAATGAAACACTTAGGAATGATATATAACACACAGAAAAATCCTTTAACTCAAAACTTCATCAATTAATTAACCTAACCCATCCTAACCATGACATACATTTCTTCAAACACAACATGAACATGTAATCTACAGGTTATAATTACATATCTGAACATAGGAGTCTCATACTTATCTGAGAATCGTCAAGAAGGTTTGATGCCCTCTCAAAATAGTTTCATTATCATCTATTAGGTCATACATTCATTAAAAATTCATTTACTAATCAAAACATGTTGAGAGCCTTAACTCAAGTGCGTCATATAACCATGAATTAACCAACATATAACTAGAATCATAACAATGATAGATCAACCATCAAACCACATGATAAAAAATATATTTACTCAAAGAATACAAGGGAAAAGATCTCTTATTAACATATGCAAAAGCCAACCAAGCTAGGTACTTCCACATACCAATTGTCCATAGATTGGGCTGAACCAAATCTCTCTTTCAGCCAATCAGCCCCACACCATATTCCAAGAATGAATGTGGGAACTCATGGAATAAACCAATAAAAAACAAACTAGGAATTTTAGAGGCCAAGCCAGCTCAACCCTCAACCAGTGATTCCACCTCATGGTCGGGCATCACTAACCATCACCAACTCGGTCTCTACCCAAGTTGTTATGGATTCTAAAGCATTTTTTCCAACCTGACTCCAGGACTAGTAACTCAACCCACCAAGGGCTCCAGAGCATTTGTCCAACCAAGGCTTTTAGGTCAATTTACTCAACCCAATTTGTTTCAGGGCTTCTAGAGCATTTGTCCAACCAAGGCTCCAAGAACTAATAACCCAACCCATGTCCATAAGAAACTTGAGCACCAACCAAAAAATAAAATGAAAACCCACAGCGCCATGACTCTCCAGAAATTGCCAAGGATTGGGCAAAACCACTGTCAATCTAGGAAATCCTCCATGCCAATGACAAATCATAACCAAAGAACCACATATATATGTCATGCATGCCAAAACTTGCAAGGAAATCATACATGTAACTCGGTACCTGTAAATAAAACACATTGTATTCCTTCATCCACTTGTTCCCTTGTGCTTTCTTGCTTTAATTTTCCTTCTTTCTCCAAATATAAGTGAATACTAGAGTGCTCCAAGCATGCTCCAAGAATTATCCAAGAGTTTTGTAAGTGTGCAACAATATGAGAGAGAGAGAGAAGAGAGAGAGAGCTCCACCATATATAACTGATAGAAGCCATAAACTGATCCTCAGAAGCATTTTTATCATTGAGGCCTCTAATTTCTTCATTTTCCTTCATTTTTCCTTCAATTTCCTCCTCACATGCAACTTGTGACTTGTGACCTTTCTCCTATTTTCCATTATTTTCATAAATAAATGTCAATTAATGCCACTTTACCTTTTCAATGCCTTTGCCAATTTCCATAGCCATAATAAACCGAAAGTAACACCCGCTAGGATGTTTTTCCCACCATTCAACTTGGAATATGTGTCCCATGACTTTGGTTTGATTTTTTACATGCATTTTTAACCATGGATGTTATAGTGATAGGATTTGAATGGCCATGTGCATGCCTCTCTGGATCGAATTGTGGAATATATGAAATCTTGTTTTAAAATATTAAATGACAATACATTCACATGAAAATTGAAAACATAAATCTAGCTAAGCATGAAAATGAACTTGGACAAACATAAAACCTGGAAAATGGAAAATTCAAACATAATGTTGTAAAGCAAGTTCATGGAAAAAACAAATAATTAGATATAAAACTATAGAAATGTATAAGCAAAGTTGATGTATAATAATAATACAAGTATAGATCGTGCGAACATAAATGTATATACCATGTTTACTCATAAATAAGGTTCAAACAAAAACCAAATTCATGTATTTATAAATAATAATACATGTTTAAATCATAAACAAGTTTACACGGAAAGTTTTAGGGGCTAATATTCACAACTTGACTAATTTTCCATGATTTTTCCAAGAAAATATTCATTGATTTCCATTCTCTGAAAACCATTCGCACTCAATTTTATAAAATGAAATTATTTTACCATAATGTTGACTATATAAAATCATTAGAATTTCAATATATTTACAAAAATATCACCAAACATTTTCTAGTTTGCATATTAGGGATAGTAAGTTTCACCAAGGTTTCTAAGCTTTAACATAAATTGTCATCCTTAAAATTTTCCTGCCAGCCTTGTCCATGCACACTTGTCCAATTTTGTTCATGCGTGTATAGATGTTAATACATGATGTCACACAAAGTCATATTGCCTCGGAACATCCATCTCACACCAACCCTATCAATCATGTTTTATATTTTTTCAAGTAGTCAACCTCTTTCCATAATGGTCTAACATCATACGGTTAAAGCCTAACCATTAGACTTATGAATAATTTGGAAATTGATCTGAAATATTACACAGATCGTTAACAACTTGATATTAATATTTGAGTGGTTATATTACAGATATCATTAAAAAACCTGTTATCAGTATTTGAGTGGTTATGTTGTCCAAACTGGATCCTACAAGATCCCATAAAAGCAAAGATAACACCTATTATTAAATCAAATTAATGAAGCGTAATCTCTAGTGATGGTGGTAGAAAATATTTCTTATGTAGTCCTTCAATTGAAAAATATAATTTAATATTACAAGTATTAATCATACTCACCAAAATAGTGTCGCAAATGTTTACCATTTGATACATGTAATTTTCAAGTGTAAACCCTATATAGGAAGCCCTTATTAAAGGAAGGACATGTAATATACAAATAGAATGAAAGAGCAATGTCAAGCCTATCTAAATCTAGCCATATGGAGTTTTGTAAGAAAATTCTAATTCATAAAACTAAAGAAACTAATAGTTTCCATTGAAGGACTAGATTTCCTACCTTAAAATTCATAATGAATCCCATAACACCAGGAACACAATTTCAAATGGTGTTGTCTATGTTGAAAATAGCAATAAGAAATGCTAAAAATAACATTTTTATGGATAGCATTTCAGGATATATTCCAATTTTAATTCGTCCTTGAATTAAAATTGAAAATTAAAATTCGAATTTAGTCTCACCAGCTGTTTGAAAAATAATTAATTAATTCATCTTGAGTTAATTAGTTGGAGAAATTAAAACATGAAGTCTTTGTGAAGTCATGCAATAGTTATCCCTTTGATTGAGGAAGTTATCCCTTAATTAAGGAGATAAGGATGAGTTGTATTTGAGTTGTAATTAGTTACCTCAGTTAACTGAGTTAAGTCCAGTTAGATTAGTTCCAAACTATTTGTGGAACTAATTGTGAGTTCAGTCAATTAATGCATGCATGCATGCAACTAGTGTTCTCCAGATAACTAAATATTCTCTCATAAATAACTCATGCATGTCAGTTCAGACAAAGACCCAGTTGAGATTAAAGGCAGGGACAATGTACTATCAGTTGCAAGAATATTCCCATGAGGAAATCTCTTGCATGGAGAAGGAATCCATTCCATGAGGATTGTGTAGTTTCTACAGAGGTCATAGCAGTGTGTGAGGTGAGAATCACACAGGTTACAGCTGGAGGACCCAAGGAAAACTGCGCAAGGAAATAGGAGGCTTGGAGGAAAAAGGAGAAGGCATATGTGTTGTCTATTCTGTCTATGAGTAGCAGCGAGGGATTGTACTGAGAGCTAGATAGCTTGAGAGCTAAAGCTTTGTGTAATCCTGAGATATTTCCACTTGTATGATAATACATATAGCGGGGTTTTTAGCTGAGGCTTTCCTAGAGTATTCTTCTATGTTTCATGTGTGATTGAATCTTCTTCTCTATTATATGTGTTCTATTTGATCTTGCTCAAAATCGATTAAGTTTCCGCAAGTTTGATTGTAGAAGTAGATTAAGTTTTTTGCTTTAGTACATTTCCTAATCAGTTTAATCTATAGTAAGAATTTCTACATGGTATCCGAGCCAGGTTATCAAAGCAAAGAACAATATACTGTGAAGGGAAAAGTTCGAAGTTTGAAGTTCTTGATTGTAGGTACAAAATCAACTTCTTATCACATCTCAAAGTTCACCAATGGCATTCAATGGCTTGAGACTCGAGTATGCCCTAGATGGAAGCTCAAATTACATAGCATGGAAGGATTGCATGGAAGTGGTATTAGAAGACAATGGTTTGAAGGACTTCATTGATCAAGTAGTCCCCAAGCCAGCAGCGGGGAATGCCCAAGAATTGGCGAAATGGAAGAAATGTGTGGCGAGAGTGAGGATGATTCTTCTGGAGGGAGTTTGAGACCATATTGTCTTGATTCTCCATAGGAAGGAGACTCCATTTTTAATGTGGAAGACATTGAAGGACCTATATCAAAACAACAGTGACTAGAGGAAGCTGGTGCTGAAGGACAAGCTTCAGAAAATCAAGTGTGAAAAGGGCGACACGATTTCTACATATCTGAACAAGCTCACCACCTGTAGAGATGAGCTTGGAAGTGTAGGAATCATGACACTCGATGATGATATGTTGAGTCTTTCTCTCCTTGGTCTTCCTAAGAGCTGGTATAGCTACTGGGACTCAGTGAATGGAAGAGAGAAACTCTCGAATTGGGAATGACTATGGTCAGATCTGATGTAGGAGGAGATCAGGAGAAGCACTAGAGATGGTTCTTCATCTAAGCATGATGATGAAGAAAATATAGCCTTTGCCAGTAAGACGAGGAAAGGGAAAGGGAAGGCTTCCCATTCCAAATCGAATTCTTCTCATGGAGGGAAGAAAGTTGACAAATCTAAAGTGAGATGCTTTAATTGCCATGAGATGGATCATTATGTAGCTAATTGTCCATTAAAGAAGTCCAAGAAGGGATCCTTGGAAGGATATGAAGGTGAGGCATTGGCCTCTCAGTTCAAATTGGATTTATCCCTCATCACATGCATGGTTTCATCGATGATGGGTTGTAGTTGGTTTCTTGACAGTGGAGCCTCATTCCACATGACCAGCGATAAGAGTTTGTTCAGTACCTTGGAGGAGAAAGACCTCAAGATGCGCATAGAGATGGGTGATGATGAAAAGTATAGTGTTTAAGGAGTTGGCACGGTTGCTTTTCAGAGGGAGCATGGAGCTCTTATTAATTTGACAGATGTGAAGTATGTGCTTGGGCTGAAGAAGAATTTGGTATCGATCATGATGTTGGAGGACAAAGGCTATGATGTTGTCTTCAGTAAGGGAAAAATTTTCCTTAGACACATCACCTCAAGACAGGTGAAACAAATCGATTCACGAGTCAAAAACTTGTATGCTTTTGAGGTTGAAGATGCATGCAAAGCCTTAAGGAGAAAGGAAAATATTGGAGACTTGGCGGTTGAGAGGGAGAGTAGATAACCTCTCAAATTGCAGTTCCAGAAGAAGTCTCAGAAAATTGTGGAATAGCCACAATTGAAGATGCTGAGAGGAGACCGAGTGGAGGCATCCACTCATGCAGAGACCTCCAGTAGGGGGAAATTTCGAGCCAAGTGGGTAGAAGGATCACATGCAACCATACCTCCAGGTGTGAGGTGGGGCAATGTGAAGGGATAGTCTCAAGAAGGCTGAAATAGGGGTAGGATCCTTGAGGTACCCAACCTCTTTGATTAGACCTCGCTACGAGAGCCTCGATGAGGAGTAGCAGGACTGGCTAAGTGGGTAGAGACATAAGCGGATGGAGTGATAGAGGGAGCTTCAACATCAGAGGGTGCTTCTAGCCCAACAGGGAGGTCAGTTGGGAGATCAGTTACTTACTTCTCAGTAACTGAGTTGCAGTGCAGCATTGGGCAACACGATGCAACATGATGAGAGGAGGTGTAGTGCGGATGCAGTGCTGGGAGATAGAACTAGCAGAAACATGGATGCAGCAGGAGGAACCAGTGTGGTTGATGCAGTTACAGATCAAAGAGATAGAGGCTAGAGCAAGCAAATACTGAACATCATAAAGGTGCAAAGTTTTTAGTCGACAAAGGCAATAGTAGTCAGAGATTTTGATGACAGAGTCATCATTTTGATTCAGGTTGGATATTTTATTTTGTTTCTGAAGTTGTTGGAGCAACAACACTTGAGAGAAGTGTTGCATGCAGAACATTCTAAAGGTTCAGGATTGGGTTCGAGTTGAATTCCTTTCGTGTTGAGAGGGAGTGTTGAAAATAACAACAAGAAATGCTAAAAATAGCATTGCTATAGATATCATTTCAGGATATATTCCAATTTTAATTTGTCCTTGAATTAGAATTGAAAATTAAAATTCGAATTTAGTCTCACTAGATGTTTGAAATATAATTAATTAATTCATCTTGAGTTAATTAGTTGGAGAAATTAAAACATGAAGTCTTTGTGAAGTCATGCAACAATTATCCCTTTGATTGAGGAAGTTATCCCTTAATTAAGGAGATAAGGATGAGTTGTGTTTGAGTTGTAATTAATTAGCTCACTTAACTGAGTTAATTCCAGTTAGATTATTTCCAAATAGTTTGTGGAACTAATTGTGAGTTCAATCAGTTAATGCATGCATGCATGCAACTAGTGTTCTCCAGATAACTGAATATTCTCTCATAAATAACTCATGCATGTCAGTTCAGACAAAGACCCAATTGAGATTAAAGGCAAGGACAGTGTACTATCAGTTGCAAGAATATTCCCATGAGGAAATCTCTTGCATGCAAAAGGAATTCATTCCTTGAGGATTGCGCAGTTTCTATAGAGGTCAGAGCAGTGTGTGAGGTGAGAATCACACAGGTTACAGTTGGAGGACCCAGGGAAAACTGTGCAAGGAAATAAGAGGCTTGGAGGATAGAGGAGAAGGCATATGTGTTGTCTATTCTGTCTATAAGTAGTAGTGAGGGATTGTACTGAGAGCTAAAGCTTTGTGTAACCCTAAGATATTTCCACTTGTATGATAATACAGATATTGGTGTTTTTAGTTGAGGCTTTCCCCAGAGTATGCTTTTATGTTTCATGTGTGATTGAATCTTCTTCTTTGTTATATGTGTTATATTTGATCTTGCTCAAAATCAATTAAGCTTCCGCAAGTTTGATTATAGAAGTAGATTGAGTATTTTGCTTTAGTACATTGCATAATTAGTTTAATCTACAGTGAGAATTTCTACAGTCTTTAAGTGAGACATTTTGAAAAGTTTTCCAGTTTTTCCAATCTAATTTGTTTAAAATCCGATAGGGATTCATTAAAATCACAAGTTTTACGGGTGAATTCTTCACAATCGAATTTTTCCTAGGGATTTTTGAGGGTGTTGAACCCATAGATGTAGCTAAAAAAATAGTTTAAACAACACAAATCAAGATTTCACCACAATTTTTTTCACCAGATTCTGGTTAGAAATCCATCGAAAACTCCAAAATTTCTCACATATAGAAAACTCTATTTCAAATGTGAGTCTTATAGGGGATGCAATTTTTTCTCTAGAAGACAGAGATTGGGATGAAGTAGCTCAAAACTAGGAAAGCTAAGGATATTGAAGGCTACCAAGTTGAAAATTTTAAACTAGGAGGGCTTATTCTCACCCCACATACACAAGCTCTTCAATTTGGAAATGAATCGAGGATTCCCTAATCCTTGGACACAAAGCCTTTTTGTACCTATATTTAAAAGTGGGGATCAAATAATCCCCTCTAATTATAGAACCATTATGATTAGCACCATTTTTGTCAAGCTATACATAATTATTTTGGAAAAGAAGAATAGATATGGGTGGAAATATATGATTAAAGAGTTAAAGTCCAAGCCATATTTAGGAGATATCATTATATTGTGCACCATTTTATTACTCTCAAGATTATTAGAGTGTTGAAATAATAAAATCAATCTCCTTTGTTGTTTCATTGACTTAATTTATAAAATATTTTTGACATTGTTCCCAAGACAAACCTTTGGAATAGATAAATGTTCCAAGTTGAGTTGAGGGTTGTTGTGACAATGTTGTATAATACCATTATTGTGAAGTTTAGGACCATTTATTGTTGATAATAAGAAATTAACTACGATATAATAGTCAAACAATGGTGTCCCTTATCCCATACAGTTTTGGCATATACATTGGTAAGTGAGAAGAGTCTTTGGAAGAAGCAGGTTGTGTCCCACTCTCATTGGTATAGCCATCTCTTCTTCTTGACATTGATGATATTATTCTTATAGAAAGGAGTCCTTACAATCCTAGCAAGCATATGAGATTCCTTCAATATTTGTATTCCAAGATGGGTATGATTGCTAATATTGACAGAACAAAGTCATGATAATTGAATCTAGAAGTATCATGTATGACACATTCATATATGACAATAAAAACTTGGAGAAAGTTCCTTCATAAAAATATCTTAGTGTCAATATACTTTTGATGACATTAGTTTATGTGCCTCAGGGTGTGCCTCAGTGACAACTTCCCAAGGACTTAGAGCCGTCCCTACATTTCTTTATGTTGTTCGATGGTGAGTGACTATTGTTTCAATGATCTCACACCATTATTTTATGTTGTCACTGACCAATATTTTGGTCGCTTGCATCTTATGGCTCTCCTAAAACATTTATTTATGTTCTTAAAAGTTGTCTTCACTTTTTGTTAGAAGTTTCCAACTATTTCCCTATATTTTTGGGATAATAGCTAAGATTGGTTCCTTTGGGTTAGTTTGTTTTTCCTAATCTAATATTTTGGAAAAAAAATATAAAAGGAACCTTTTTTTATGTAAAAAGTTTCTTGTGTAACTGCTTTAAAAGTTATGGATGGATTTGGAAAAAAACCAACAGGTTTCTATTTATCCATGTAAGCCTATAGAGGCAATATGAAATACATAAAACAAATGGGGACTGGGTTTAATGGTGGGATAATGTATGCCTATGATTTGGCTTTTTTAAATCTCCCTTGAATAATAAGAATACTAATTATCATTTCGCCGTGGATGTTTCCCTCATAAGGAGGGTTTTACCATGTAAAAAACTATGTCAATATTTGTGATTGATTATTCATTTATCTTGTTTATTTTCCATTATTTTCTGCAATTTTAATTTATTTGTAGTTTATGCTTTCCCTGCTCAACTCAACAAGTGGTATCATAGCTTTCGGAAAAATTTGTGTTAATGGTGAAGGTGCAAAGTGTGAAGTTTGAAATCAAAAAGTTCAATGGTAGTAATAGCTTTGATCTATGGAAGGTTGAGAAGAAGGATGTGCTCATGCAACAAGGAGTGGCAAAGGCATTACTGGAAAGGGAAAAGAAACATGTGGGTATGGATAATGATGACTTGGAGGACATGGATGCAAGATATATCAGTGTTATTCATCTGTGCTTGGTAGACAATGTGTTGTTTAACATCATTGGAGAGAAAAAAACTGCAAGATTATGGAACAAGTTAGAAATATTTTATATGATGAAGTCCTTGACAAACAAAATCTACTTGAAACAGTAGTTATACAGTTTGCAGATGAATGAAGGTACAAAGATATCTGACCATTTGAATTCTTTCAATACTCTTTTATGCCAGTTGTCTAGTATATATGTAAATCTCGAAGGGTAAGAAAAAGAAATTACAAGTTTGTGTTCTCTACCTGAGTCTTGGGATCATTTTCTAACCTCTATTAGTCTTAGTGCTATCGATACCATTGACTTTGATGCTATTGTGGGAACTTTATTGTTTGAGGAAAATCGGTGGAAATATAGCCTTGAAACCTCAAGATTAGAAGCAATGGTGGAAAGAGGTCGATCAAAAGAAAAAGATCAGAATTTGAGAGACACATCTAGATCAAATTCAAGAGGCAAGAAGAGTAAGTTAAAGTGATGGTACTGTAAAAAATCGGGGCATATTAAGAAGGATTACTAGAAAAGAAAGGAACAAGCTACTAAAAAGGACTCTACAAAGGAAGCTAATTCAACTGAAACAAGTGTAGGTAGTGTCCACTTCTTTTGTTTCTCAACATCGCCATAATTGGTTGCTAGATTCTGGTGCTTCCCATCATATGTGTCTTCAGAGGAATTGGTTCTCTTCATACCAATCTATTGATGACGGTGTAGTTTTCATGGGTAATGATGTTACATGAAAAAATGTTGGGATTGGTAGTATCAAGATTAAAATATATGATGGTACTATTAGAATATTGATAGAGGTGAGGCATCTGCCTGAGCATATAAAGAACTTTATATCTTTGAGAGTGTTAGATTTTGCTGGTCATAAATGTACAATTCAAGGTGGAGTTATGAAGGTGAAAAAAGTCATCTTGGTATTCATGAAGGCTAAAAGGTTTAGGAACCTTTATAAGATTGAAGGAATGATAAAAATAGATCATGCAATAGTGGAATTTGAAGGTTCAAGTGAATCTACTCGTTTATGGCATCAACGCTTGGTTCATATGAGCGAGAAAGGGTTGAAGGTATTGGTTGATCATAAGTTACTCCCAAGCTTGAAATATTTGAATTTGAATTTCTGTGAGCATTATATTTATGGAAAGCAATCTAGACAAAAATTTAAAATAGGAAAACATGATAGTAAACGTATCCTTGATTACATCAATTCAGATCATTGGGGACCATCTCCTAAGGTCTCTTTTGGAGGATCTTCATATTTTATAACATTTATAGATGATTACTCTAGAAAGGTGCAGATCTATTTATTGAAAAGAAAAGATGATGTATTTGATGCTTTTAAGAAATATAGAGCTTTGGTTGAAACAAGCACTGGTAGGTCAATTAAATGTTTGAGAACTGACAATGGAACTAAGTTTACTTCAAAGGAATTTGAAAATTATTGCAAGGAAGTTGGGATCAAAATAAATAGAACAATAGTTTATACTCCTTGGAAAAATGGTGTTGTTGAACACATGAATAATAATCTTCTAGAGAGAGCAAGGAGTATGCTCAGTAATTCTAAGTTGTAGTAGGAATTGTGGGCATAAGAAGTTCTTACAATGTGATATCTAGTAAATTGGTCAATATCAATTGCAATTAAATATAAGATTCTAGAAGAGGTATGGACACGTCAACCTTGTGATTATTAAAATCTTAAAGTTTTTGGTTGTGATGTCTATGCTTTTATTTCAAAGAATCAACATTCTAAGCTAGATCCAAAATAAAAAAGGCTAATATTTTTTTAATATGGTGATGGATTAAGGGATATAAATTGTGGGATCCTACTAACTTGTTGATGGTGCTGGACCGGCCAACATGTTAGGGGATCTCCCTGGTAAGAAGTCCCAATTAGACCTCAGACCATTTGGTGTAGGAGTCCCAGCAGTGGGTCGTATGCTAATGCCTTGATTGCGATTTCGCACAGAGGCAAGTCAGAGAACTTTGTTGGTAGCAAGGGTGTGACAGTTGTAGTGAGCCAAGGAAGGTGCATGAGAGGTTCTAATACACGGGAGTTGATTTGATTATGCCCCTTGTAAACCTGTGATAGCACAGAGTTAAGAAGGGAACACATGAGCGAAGATGCATCACAACATGGAAGGAAAGTTAGCTAGAAATCCAAAGTTATGTTTAAACCAACAACACATTTCATAAATATTCATACACACATACACTGATAGCTATACATGCATGCATAAGAAAATAGATACATATATCATTTAGAGTAAACTAGATAGAATACAATACAATTCAACATATGCGTGAAACGTGCTAGCTCTTGCTATATTAAGAAGTGTAAGTTCCAATAATACAATACATCCATGTCCGACCACTAGTTCTGATAGCAGAACATTACAGCCACAACTGCCTGCTCCTCCAAAGAGATGTAGTAGCTCTACGCAGTGGAGAAGCCAAGGCTCATTATAATACTGTCCAAGATCTCTCTAAGATAGCCTTTACAATGATTTATGAGGGACTATTTATAGAAAAGTGTGGGGTGACCCTTGACATTCCCCTTTGTGACAGTTCACCTACCCTCATGAGTCTTCATATACTCTATGATTATTACATCCAACTATCGACACTTGAATTACACTTGACATGACGTTACATTATAATGCACATGTACCCATGTGAGACAAAATGGCTTGAGTAAGCCATGCTAGACATCACTATGACTCAAACAATTGTTGGAAGACCAACTCTTTGACATATTCATTATGGTCGACAATAGCGAAATGGTGCCAAGATCGGTAGTTTGCAATGGTGTCCTTGTGCTCCAAGGTGACATCTTTCTGGAACCTAACTCTTGCCTCCATAAAATTTGGGTACACTGCTCGGGCTCCTCTGTCCAACTCGTCTGAAAGCATGCGCATCATTGTCTTCAATGCGTTTGGACCAACAACATATTTGTGCATGGTGTCTACACTGATTGGCAAGTCTGGGCTGGTGGCTATGCACATCAACTCGTCAAAGTATGAGTCAAGCTCTAGTTGGACCTGTTCCTTTGTGTTCACCTAGGTAAGAGGCCCAATAGATGTGATCGCATGTTTGCGTACCACAACATTGATACTATTAAATAAACGTGCATGGGAAGCCTATAGACTAGTGATGAGCTGTGGGAGCTCCTCATAATTCTGAACTTGACTCTGAATACACGCCTTCAGCGCGACCGCTCTGGGCTTCATCATCTTAGGCAAGTGAAGTGGGGCTCCCTTGTATCTCATCGTTCATGTTTACATGTAATAAATAGTAGCATGCATGTTTGACTGGATACATACTCTTCTAGCACATCGTTGCTGCCATCCGTTGAGATGGACAATTGCCTTATGCACAGTACCAAACTTGGAATAAAATGCCCACATAACTATGTCAAGGGACAATACTTCATCTAGTATTTCCTTCTTCAGTTTAGCTCAGGCGAATATCGTAACCAACTCTCCTCCTTGCTTGGCCATCTGAAGTTCCTTAGCCATTCACTCATTCCCAGCTATTAGGAAGTGAACACTTGAGCTAGTGGCTTCGGCATACGCTCTGGTAGTATCGACCAAGGCTGCTGGATGTTTGTACATGTCAGACACAATCACTCGTTATTCAAATTTCACAGGATATGTATGATCATTCGAAGTCGAAACTCTACGAGACTACACAACTCTATGTTGAGACTCATTGAATGAGATGTTGTGTATCTCTCCTTCCGTCTAACCTTGAAGGATGACAGTGTCTCCTTGGTCACTTGGGACTTGATCCTCTTCCAGATGTGGTGAAGTAGGTAATTCGATCTCTTGATGATGAGACATGAGGTTGATATCTTTTTCTAGCTCATGTCGCGCCATATCTGTATCAATTTATTCAAGTGCTTGCTCTATCTCCCAAGCGAAGTCCTGTTCCTGGAATGGTTCACCCTGTCTTCCTGATGCTAGTTGCTTTGATGAGTCCACTACCTGTATGCACATTGTTTCATCTATCTGCACATGTTGCACCCCCTGGTGTATATGTTGTTGTTGTGCTTTCCTCTCCTGTTTGCACAGCTCTTGTTCCTTCTGGAGTTGCTCCTTCAACTCATGCAACTCCTTCTCTATTTCCTCCATTCTCTACTTGTCTCTCTACCTTTGTGTGATTTTCTTGTCATAGTGTTACCTCTTTTCCTGTATAACCATAGCTTCTTTCTCCACAAGTGGACATGCTTAGAACTTGCATCTTTTCTCTTCCTCTGTGCGATCAACAATATTCCTCTTGCCCTTGTTGCGCATTGGTATGGTTTCCTCTGCTGCTGTTGCTGCTTTTGGTGCTCTCCGAGATGCTGCTTCATGTTGTTTTTCTAACCACTCCACCGCAAATCCGACCTATTCATTGGGTCTGGAGAAACTATAACAATATCTCCATGGGTCCTCCTCTGCCCAATGACATGCCCCGTGGATTTAGTTGAACTGTACTCTTACACAGTGATCTTTCACAAGACAATGTGGGTCATATAGATTGTAACTCCAAAGGTCGAATGGATATTTACTCATTTATTCTACTTCGACATCCACATGCTTAAAACTCTGTATCTCGTATAACCCGATGTGCAGCGGAAGACCAGGCCAAGATGCCTTCTTTTTCCGGTGTAGCCTAGTTATCAGTCCTGCAGATATGTGATATGCTACTTCCTGCATGATGAGTATGTCCAAGGAAAACTTCAGTAGAACATGCAGAGGCTTCTCCACACTGTACATTTTTATGAAGGTGCCAGACGGTGAGGCATACTAATTAGCTATGTCCATCAATGCCTCCATTGTTGCCTTCAACATGCAGGGTGGATCCTGTTCAAATATCATCTTGTAAACTGAAGTGAAAAAATGGTCAAGCAACCATGTGATAACTCCTTTGAAGCTGCATTCAGACAATATCTTACAATAAGTGTTCACAACAGTCTCCATCGGTGACCATGCCCACTTCAAGCCCATGAACTCCTGTCGAGCACAGATTGCATCCAAGATGTAGGTAGACATGAAGATTTCTGCTTGCATACCTTCGACCGACTGTAGAGCCCTTGTTACCTATTCCTTCAGCTGATGAGCCAACATGTCAGACCAGTTATATGGTTTTCCTTCACTGGCCAGTTGGTCCAGCACGATCACCCAACTCCGTGGGAAGGTTTCTGTGCTTTCTTGGCCATACAGTCGACATGAAAAGATGGCCAAGTATTGATATGACTTTCATAGTATCTTCATCTTGTAGATCTGGTTGGGTGTCATCTTGAATCTAGCCGACTCCTTCACCCAGTTCTTCAAGATTTCTCTAGAGTTGGAACTGCTACTGGGTATGCTGAAGGGAGTCTCCATGATGGTCACAGGCTCTGACATCTGATACATCTCATCATAATCTTGTGCCCTGAATTTTGCAATCTTTGTCCTGCTGGCACTACTCAATGTCATTGTCTCAATATCTGTGTGTGAGATTGTTGGCTTAGTGGGCCCTGACCTAGGTTCAACATCAATTAGCCAAATAAATCCCTACACTACTGATTCTTTCAGCATCAATCCACGGAGTGTCAACTGAAGTCTCACTTGAAGTAGTATGGGGGGATGCAAGAACCAAGTTTCCACACCCAAATATGGTAGTGATGTTGTTTTATACCCTAACTCTACCTTCGCGTAGATCGATAAGCCTTTTAGGGCTTATCGATAACCTCTTTTATTCGGTTTCTAGACATTCACGAAGGTCTACGATCATCTTTCGCGGACCCTAAATAGGTGATTTATCTACTTATGTGCTTTTGTAATTAACCTTAACTTTGTATTTACCTAGATCGGCTTAGTATTTGATAACTTCAACTTGCATTAAGATATTCTTTGCATAAACATATATTATTAATTGTGAACAGATAACAATGTAAACTTATAGATTTGTGCATCAATATAGCATTAAATCATAAACCCATTATTTAGCATAACATAATCACATTCATTCATAAAAAAAGTAAATAGATCAAAATAGAGATAATTCCAGAATAATCTTCTTTATTAATGCTTCAGATCTTCTTACAGAATCTAACTACCCTACGCACTCAACTGCAAGGGTCTGTGCAATTAGTTGCGGACTTCTACCCTAGGCCTCTGTGCACACAACTGTAGATCCTCTCTTCTACTATAAGACTCTTCGCTCTTTTCACTAATGACCCCTTACCTTCATCATCTATTACCCAAATCTTCCTTAGACTCTTCTAAGACTCTCGTTTTTATACAATCCCATGGTCCACGGACCATGGGTGGATCTTCTAAAACCGACACAACTTACATAAAAGAAGGGCGGAAACCCTTTATGACACTTTACATCTACGCGTGCCGCGACCATAAATTGTAGAGACTTTACACTTTACATACAAAAACTTGGGATTTCTGTCCCAAAACTTGGGCTTTTAACCCCAAGATCGACCTTAGGGGACCCTGTCCCAACAGAGACAATCCAGTGTATCGTGTCTGCACATGGGAATGTGAGGTATCTGTATGCAATCTGGTACAAGCTGAACTTGTGAATGTTCACATATACCTAGTGGTCTTCTACGTCTTCCCCAAATGTTCCAATAAATGTATCATTGACCTTTTTCCATTTCAGCTTGATGTCCTTGTCTAGAAACAACTTGGTATCTTCATAGATTGGTAGACTTGTGGACACTCACCCAACTGCTACTCCAGTTTCACTTTCGTCAGTGTCCTTTGATCCTGCTCTCTTGGTGGCCATTAATCCTGTATTGCTAAGAGGCATATGATCACCTGCAAGATCTTGAGGCAAAGCGACATTTATGGCAAGAAATATGTCAGCGAAAACCAAAGCAAACTTAAGGAAAGATACAACACACACCTGGGGAAAGATGGGCAAGGATTGCACAATTTCTTCTAGGAGGTTGGATGAATGGCCACCAGAACTACGTAAAAGGCAGTTTGGGCTGTCTCGGAGGCATGAAATGCTATTGAAATTGTGCAATGTGCAATCCAGACTAACCGCTGACTGCAAGCTCAATAACTGCATTGCGCAATTTTTTAGGCCATTAGTAATTGTCCCTTAGAGTTGCGCAAAGAAATCTTGGAGGACAGTCACTGAGAAAAAATGTGCATTTCCTTAGAGGAAGACAAAGCCTTCCTTCTTCGGATTGCGCAATATTGTCTTGGTGAGGTAGAGTCCAGGCCAAGGTTGCCCAAACCTGCCAATGGGCAACTGAAAGAAAATACAAAAGTGAATGCATGGAGATACTAAGTGTGAATAGAAGTGATTGATCGTGCATGCAAACATTGGATGAAAGATTCAGAAAACTCAACAACATGCATGTGGGTGAAGCGATTCACCGAATCGGCGACTGTTCGCGCAAAATAGTTTCATGCATGCGACAGTAGTGAGATGGCAATGAAAAATGAAATGGTGCTAGTACAAGGTATTATGCATGTAAACGAAAGAAAGCGTTCAAATAAATCAACAAAACAACACTCTCACAAGAGAAAACATAAAAAGCGACAGAAATGCTAAAAAAGACAAGTTGAACCAACTTACCCGTGAATACTTGAGTCGGATGTGTCGAAGAGTCCTAGATGTGCTGTGGGATGTTAGATATCCAAGATTGATGTGAATGAGTTTGATCGGAAGCGTCGAATAAATAATTTTGAGGCTCATGACACGCATGCCACAAATCTAGGAAAAAGTGACACTTGGAGGAAAGATTGTAAAACGATCTTTGCATGTAACCTCTAGCTACTAAAAATATCTCCCTGAACCATGGGATTCCTTTTGCATGTTGCCTTTTCCTATTTCGGGAAAAATAAATTTATGCATGCAAGTCAAGTTTCCTTGGTCTCGAGTGGAACTGGTCAACCCAACTACACATGCAAGAGCCCGCTCAACTGCTGGGAGAAAATGTGCATTTTTGGAAGGGAGTTGGGCTGGCTGTGTAGGAGATTTATGCAATTTCTGGGTAGAACAGCTGACTACTGCCAAATATTGTGCAACTCCTGGGCTGAGTAGCCCTGTTGGGAGGAATTGCACAATTTTCTAGATGAAGCTTGACTGCCAGATTTGTGCAATTTTGGATCCCAGTAGGCTACCAGACATAATTGCGCAATTTCTGGAGGGAAGGCTAGTTGCTCTCCAGAATTGTGCAATTTCTTAAGGGAGCTACTTAACCTACAGCTGGACCAAGTCCGGGAGAACAACCTGTGAGGGGAGTGCAACAAGCTCTGGTGGACAAGTTGTCTTTCTCCAAGAAAATCATTGAAGCTTGTGTACTTGACGAAGCAAGACATGCTGCTATGAAAGGTTTGTAGGGAGACTCCAAATCGGAGCTAAGGAAAAATTTTGGAGGGTGGTTGTAGCCACTACAACACTTTGTAACACACTAGTAGAACTCCAGCTCTCTGAATGGACCTTGTTCGTGAAAAGAAAGTCTAACACCTCTGGAAGTATTGTGCAGTCCTTAGTTCATCTTGGCTTCCACACTAGCTTGATTGTAAGATGTAGCATCTGCCAAGCTCATAGTTCATTGACACACATTCCAAGCCAAGGCAACATGTTTGTTTTGATTGGGGTTGAGGGGTATATTGATGCACAAGTAGTATAGTCGTCAGAGTCTTAGTTTCATCTCTGGTGTTGCTCCGCTTCCAGCAGGCCTAGACAATACCCTAGCCGAGTCACATAGGAGCAAAAGCATGGCTCCACTTCCAACAAGCCTGGTCAATACCCCAGCCGAGCTACTTGCATCACCTCTCTATTCAGGAAGCCTTTCTCTTCTTTCGCCTTATTCATTTTTCATTTTTGAAAATTTTCACTTTTCATTTTTTTCTCATTTTTTCATATCTGTGCATAGCACGTATTCATTTTAGAGGCAGAGGAGGGATCCCGACTTATTAAGAAAAGAAGAGGTTGTTCCAGAAAAGAAGTAGTTTATTATACCTCTGACGTGACTGTTAAAGTTTCCCACTCACCTTACTCTACTTGACTGAGCTGACAAGGGTTAACCCAAAAACAACCAACTAGATTGGGTGACACTAGTTAGCGCGCAAGAATTGTCTTTTCACCAAGGTTCACTTTGAACAGTATGTATTTTCCATCGATGTATCATGGAATGAAAGTAACAAGTTCTTCATACAGAAGCAAGATGATAGATAACCAAGTAGTGATAGTTGTACAAGGCCTCTTATACTTTACCCAACTTGTTTCAAGAGTCATACATAGTTTCATGCGAAACTAAACTACGAACAAGACAAGCAAGCAAACAAACAACAAAGCAAAGAAGAAGCAGAAGCATAAGTGAAAGTGACACGATTAAGCAAACCAACAAGAAAACAAATTAGCAAACAAAGAAAGTAAGCAACAAGCATTCAAGAAAATAGACAGAAAGAAAACACTACTCCTACTCCTAAGATAATGGTGCATGGGCCTGATCACGGGAAGTGATATTTCCAATGCAGCCACCAGCGCATTGGTTGACCCATGTTGGTGAAGGCTTGGTCTGTGAGTAACCCAGTTGTGTGAACCAACAAACAAGAAAGATATAACAATGAAGACAAACAGACTTCATGTTTCAAAGTGCCCACAGGACATAAGTGAGTGCAAGTACATCACAAGTAGTCCATGGACATATCATGGTGTTATACAACACTGCGTGCAGCTATGAGGCGTACGCACATTCTTGACTATGACATGCAAGCAAACTAAAGAAACAAAGACAACTTGCGTTGTGCACATGTGCTTGCAATGTAAGATTCCTCCAATGCATGAGTGATAGGATCGTGTAGCTCAAGTGGAGGAAGCATGATCTATGTGTGAGATAGATATTAAATGCATACAGATGAGTGATGAGGAGCCTCAGGCGATGGAAAAATTTCTTGATCGGAAGTGAAACCAACCTCCAGTTAGCGAGGGCTTGACATAACCATCAGCTTGGGCTGAAGTGCCTCGACAGTCTGGGGTGTTTCAACTTCATCATCAGATAGATCATCATAAACTGGTAGCTTTGAAAAATCAACTGCGATAGAATCATGATCGTGATTGAATATGGGAGTAAATGGATCACGACAACCATAATCAAACAAATCAATGATTTCATCGTCATCCTCATGATCTAATGAATCAAATCGAGTGGTAGATGAAAAGCGAAAAAATTCATCCTCTGTGTTTTTGGAAAAGGCAGATGAAAGGTCAAGAGGATTTTAAATGAATAACTTATCATCTCCATTGTCAGATGTTGGATTGACATATGGTGTGTCCTGTGAGTGATCAACAATGGGTGCATCCGTAGATGAATATACACATGTGAAATCATGGATGGAAGGTTCCCCAAAGATGTTAGGAAAGAATGGAGGGGGCTCGAATAGAAGGGAGTCATTATTCATCGAGTGTTGATGCTCAAGCTCCCACTCATACTCTCCATGAATGACAACACATGTTCGTTGTGCAACACCAACTCCATTAGTGGCTTGATCCTCATTCACAACAAGTGCAGAGTATGGAATGGAAGAACACAAGACAGTGTCATTCAGAGGATTAGTCAAGTACAAACGCGGAGGTTGTGGAACAAAATGGATATGACAACTAGATGGACTCACAACCAAATCTATGTGAAAATTAAGCGAAGTGATGTTGGGAGGATGTGACAATTGAATAGATGTGTGAGAATGATCTCCCACATCACTCTGCAATGGTGGAGCTATTTGATGAGGGGACGACGGATATTCACTTGTGACAGTGACCGTCTCCATCTGGGATTGCACAGCTCCATCACTGAAGAACGTTGATTGAGGCTTGATTTCAAAATTCTTCTTAGGACGAGTAGACTTCTTAAGACAATACTCGAATCAGTCCTTGAAACTACAAATCACGGAAGCGTTTCCAAAAATCCATAAGCGATTCATGCAGAGTCTTCCGTTGTTGTAACAATTTTTTGTCAATATGTTCTAGATCAAAATGATAAAAAGTGTCTTCGATGAGATCACATAAGTGCTCAAGTGAGTGCACGCTGCCAGCTGGTAGGCTGCACAACCACTGATGTGGAGATTCGCGAAGTGTGTATGAAAGCAGCAAAGTGGCCTTTTCATTAGAACATCCATCTTCCTCATGAAGCATGGAAAGAAAGTCATGTAAGAACTCAGGTCAGGACACTTTTCTTTCACCATCATACATGTAAGTGGACAAGTGATCGAAAAACTCCTTCGTGATGGTGACATCTTCAGGATTTGAAAAACATCGTGGAGGGAGAAGAGTGAAAGACTCCATGATAGATATTCAAAGGTTCAAAACAGGATGAGAGGACACATCTTGTCATCTAGCCATCCTTCTAGCACCAGAAATGTTAACGGTGCTAGACTCGCCAATATGTCAGGGGATCTCCCCAGTAAGAAGTCCCAATTAGACCTCAGGCCGTTTGGTGTAGGAGTCCAAGAAATGGGTCATATGGTAATGCCTTGACCACGATTTAGCACAAATGCAAGTAAGATAACTCTGTTTTAGTGAGCCAAGGAAGGCGCATGAGAGGTTCTAACATACGGGAGTCGAGATGAGTGTGCCCCTTGGAAACCTGTGATAGCATGAAGTTAAGAAAGGAACACACAAGCAAACATGGATCACAACATGGAAGGAAAGTTAGATAGCAATCGAAAGTGATGGTTAAACCAACAACACATTTTAGAAATATTCATACATATATACACAGATAGCTATACATGCATGTGTAAGCAAACATATACAAATATCATTTAGAGTAAACCAGATAGCATAGAATACAATACAACATATGCATGAAACGTGCTGGCTCTTGTTATATTAAGAAATGTAAGTTCCAGTCATACAATACATCCATGTCCAACCACTAGTTCTGATAGCAGAACGTTACAGCCACAATCGTCTACTCCTCTAAAGAGATCTACTAGCTCTGCGTAGTGGAGAAGCCAAGGCTCGTTACAATATTTTCCAAACTCTCCCTAAGATAGTCCTATCGGAAGCTTGGATGACCAAAAGCCTTTACAATGAGTTATAAGGGACTATTCATAGCAAAGGGCGAGGTGACCCTTGACATTCCCCTTTGTGACAGTTCACCTACCCTCACGACTCTTCATCTACTCTATGATTGTTACATCCAACTATCGACACTTGACCTACACTTGACATGACGTTACAATATAATGCACATGTACCCATGTGAGACAAAATGGCTTGAGCAAGCCATGCTAGACATCACTATGACTCGAACAACTATTGGAAGACCAACTCTTCGACATCTTCATTGTGATCGACAGTAGCAAACTGATGCCAAGATTGGTAGTCTGCGATGGTGTCCTTGTGCTCCAAGGTGACATCTTTTTGGAACCTAACTCTTGCATCCATAACATCCAGGTACACTGCTCAGGCTCCTCTATCCAAATCATTTGAAAGCATGTGCATCATTGTCTTCAATGCGGCCAGACCAACAACATACTTGTGCATGGTGCATGCATTGATTGGAAAGTCTGGGCTGGTGGCTATGCGCATCAACTCGTCAATGTACGAGTCAAGCTCTAGTTGGACATGTGCCTTTTTATTCACCTAGGTGAGAGTCCCAATAGATGGGATCGCATGTGCACATACCATAACATCCATACTCTTGAATACACATGCATGGGAAACCTGTAGACTAGTGATGAGCTGCGAGAGCTCTTCATAATTCCGGACCTGACTCTGAATATGTGCCTTAAGCTCGACTGCTCTGGGATTCATGATCTTAGGCAAGTGAATTGGGGCTCCCTTGTATCTCATCTCCATGTTTTCATGTAATCAACAACAACATGCACATTCGATAGGATACTTGCTCTTTTATCACATTGATGTTTCCATCCATTGAGATGGATGCTTGCCATATGCACGGTACAAAAATTGGAATACAATGCCCGCATAACTATGTCAAGGGACAATACTTCATCTAGTATTTCCTTCTTCAGTTTAGCTCGGGGAGATGATGTAACAAACTCTCCTCCTTTCTTGGTCATCTGAAGATCCTTAGCCATTCGCTCATTCTCAGCTATTAGGAAGTGAACACTTGAGCTAGTGGCTTTGACATATGCTTTGGTAGCATCGACCAAGCCTGCTGGATGTTTGTGCACGTCAGAAATGATCATTCGTTCTTCAACTGGCGTAGGAGATGTATGATCATCCAGAGTCGACACTCTGCGATACTGCACAACTCTATGTTGAGACTCGTCGAATGAGATGTTGTGCATCTCTCCTTTTAGGTGACCTCCAAGGATCTTAGTGTCTCCTTAGTTGCTTGGGACTTGCTCCTCTTCTGGATGTGGTGAAGTGGGTAAGTCAACCTCTTGATGATGAGGCATGAGGTCAGTATCTTGTTATAACTCCTTTCGATCCATATTCGTATCCATTTGTTCAAGTGATTGCTCTATCTCCCAAGAGAAGTCTTGCTCCTACGATGGTTCACCCTACTTTCCTGATGCCAGTTGCTCTGATGAGTCCACTACCTATACGAAGTTGTTTCATCTATATACACATGTTGCGCCCCCTACTGTATCTGTTTTTGTTGCACTTCCCTATCCTATTTTTGCAACTCTTGTTACTTCCAGACTTTCTCCTTCAACTCATGTAACTCCTTCTCTATGTCCTCCATTCTCTGCTTGTCTCTTTTCCTTTGTGCGATTCACTTGCCACGCTGTTGTCTCTTTGCCTATATAGCCATAGATGATTTTTCCACAAGTGGATCTGCTCGGAACTTGCAGCTTTGCTCTTCCTCCAAGCAATTGACAATCTTCCTCTTGCCCTTGTCACCCACTAGTATGTTTTCCTCTACTGTTTATGTTGCTTCTGGTGCTCTCTGGGATGCTTCTTCATGTTGCTTCACTAACGACTCCACAGAAAAGCTGACCTGTTAATTGGGTCTGGAGAAACTGTAGTAATATCTCCATGGGTCCTCCTCCACTAATTGACATTCCATATGGATCTAGTTGAACTGTACTCTCACGCAGTGATCTTTCACAAGACAATGTAGGTCATACGGATTGTAACTCCGAAGGTCGAACAAATATTTCCTCATCTGTTCTGCTTCGACATCTGCATGATTGAAACTCCATATCTCGTATAACCTGATGCGCAATGGAATAGCAAGCCAAGGCACCTTCTTCTTCTGGTGTAGCCTAGCTGTCAATCCTGCCAAGATGTGATATGCTACTTCCTGCATGACAAGTACGTCCAAGGAAAACTTTGGTAGAACATGCAGAGGCTTCTCCACACTGTACATTCATATGAAGGTTCCGGATAGTGAGGCATACCAATCAGCTATGTCCATCGGTGCCTCCATTTCTACCTTTGACATGCAAGGTGGACCCTGTTCGAATATCATCTTGTAAACTGGGGTGGAAAAATGGTCGGACAGACGTGTGATAACTCCTCTGAAGCTGCATTCGAACAACATCTTACAATAAGTGTTCACAATAGTATCTGCTGGTAACCATGCCCACTTCAAGCTCGAGAACTCTTGTTGGGCACAGATTGCATCCAAGATGTAGGCGAACATGAAGATTTCTGCTTGCATACCTTCGGGCAACTGTTGAGCCTTTGTTACCTATTCCTTTAGCTGATGAGCCAACATATTGGACCAATTACATGGTTTTCCTTCTCTAGCCAGTTGGTCTAGTGCAATCACCCAACTCCATGGGAAGGTTTTTGTGCTTTCTTGGCCATACATTCGACATGCAAAGATGACCAAGTAATGATATGCCTTTCGCAGTACCTTTGTCTTGTAGATATGGTTGGGTGTCATCCTGAATCTAGCTGGCTCCTTCACCTAGTTCTTCAAGATTTCTATGGAGTTGGCACTCCTGCTGGGTATGCTGAAGGGAGTCTCCATGATGGTCACGGGAAACAACATCTTATACATCTCATCATAATCCTGTGCCCTAAAGGTTGCAATCTTTGTCCTACTGACACTACTCAATGTCATTGTCTTAGGATATGTGTGCGAGACGATCCAGTGTATCATGTCTGCACATGGGAACGAGAGGTATTTGCATGAAATTCGGTACAAGCCGAACTTGTGAATGTTCACATATTCCTGGCTGTCTTTGAGGTCTTCCCCAAATGTGCCCATACATGCATCATTGACCTCTTGTCATTTCAGCTTGATGTCCTTGTCTATAAACAACTTGGTATCTTCATAGATCAGTAGACTTGCAAACACTCACTTAACTGTTGCTCTAGTTGCACTTCTGTCAGTGTCCTTTGATCCCACTCTCTTAGAGGCCATTGATCATATACTGCTAAGAGGGGGATGAACACCTACAAGATTTGGAGAAAAAGCGACATGCATGGCAAGGAATCTATTAGTGAAGACCAAAGTGAACTTGAGGAACGATACAACACGTACCTAGGGAAAGATTGGCAAGTATTACACAATTTCTTCTAGGAGGTTTGGTGAATGGTTGCCAAAACTGCTCAAAAGGTAGTCTCGGCTATCTAGGAGGCATGACAAGCTACTTAAATTGTGCAATGTGCAATCCATACTAACTGTTGGCTGTTGGAATTGCGCAATGTGCAATTCTAGCTGGCAATGACTACAGGCTCAGTGATTGCATTATGCAATTTTTTGGGCCAACAGTCAATGTCCCTTAGAATTGCACAAAGCAAGCCTAGAGGATAGTCAATGGGAAAAAATGCACATCTCCTTAGAGGAAGACAAAGCCTTCCTTCTCCAGATTGCGCAATTGGGGAGGCAGAGTCCAAGCCAAGGCTACCAGACCCGCCGACGGGCAACTGAAAGAAAATGTGAAAGTGAATGCATGGCGATACTAAGTGTGAACAGAAGTGATTGATCATGCATGAAAAAATTGGATGAAAGATTCATATAACAGAACAACATGCATGTGGCTGAAGCGATTAGCTGAATTAGCGAACATTCGTGCAAAACAGTTTCATGCATGCGACAACAGTGAGATGGCAATGAAAATTGAAACGGTGCTATTACAAGCTAGTATGCATGTAAATGACAACAAGCATTCAAAGAAATCAAGCAAACATCACTCACACAAGAGAAAACACAAAAACTGACAAAAATGTTGAATAAGACAAGTTGAGCCAACTTACCCGTGAATAGTTGAGCTGGATGTGTCGAAGAGTCTTGGATGTGTTGTGGGATGTTAGAGCTCCAAGATTGATGTGAATGAGTGAGCTCTGAAGCATTGAATAAATAAGTTTGAGGCTCATGACGCGCATGCCACAAATCTAAGAAAAAGTGAAACTTGGAGGAAAGATTGTAAAACGATATTTGCATGTAACCTCCTGCTACTAAAAATAGCTCCCTGAATCATGGAATGTCCTGGGTGGAACTGGTCAACCCAACTACACATGCAAGAGCTTGCTCAACTGCTGGGAGAAAATGTGCATTTCTAGAAGGGAGCTAGGCTAGCTGCCCAAGGGATTTGCGCAATTTCTGGGCAGAGCAGCTAACTGCTGCCCAGGACTGCGCAATTCCTGGGCTGAGCAACCTTGCTAGGAGGAATTGCACAATTTTCTAGATGAAGCTTGTTTGGCAGATTTGCACAATTTTGGAGCCCAGCAGGCTGCCAGACAGAATTGCACAATTTCTTGAGGGAAGGTTGGTTTCCCTCCAGAATTGCGCAATTTCTTGAGTGAGCTTCTTAGCCTATAGTTGGAACAAGTCCAAGAGAACAACCTATGAGGGGAGTGCAACAAGCTCTGGTGGACATGTTGTCTTTCTACAAGAAAATCGTTGAAGCTTGTGTACTTGACTAAGCAAGACATGCTGCTATGAAAGGTTGGTAGGGAGGCTATAAAACGAAGCTAAGGAAAAATTTTGGAGGGTGGTTGTAACTATTACAACATAACCACAAAATTATCATTAACAAAGATGTCATATTTTATGAATTGTCATTCATGAAATCAAATGTAGATGGTGAAATGAAACAGGAAAAGTACCACAGATTCAACAAGTTTTGTTGGAAACTTAATCATATTCAAGGGAGGAGGATCATTAATATGTTCATGAAGAAAATCCTATAGAAGTAGATGAGAATACAAAAATTTCTCAGGAAGCTGAGGAAATACTGCAACAAATTCTACAAAGGTCTACATGAATCTGATATTTTCCTAAAAGGTATGATCATTTTGCTACATCTGTTGCATTAATTGCTAATGATGGAGAACCTAGTTATTATCAGGAAGCAATGGAAGTATCTTATAGTGATAAATGAAAAGTAGCAATGAAAGAGGAAATGGCTACCTTACAAAGAAATAAGACATGGGATTTGGTGGAACTTCCTAAGGACAGGAAAGTTGTCGTTTGCAAGTGGGTTTACATATTGAAGAAAGGAGCTAATGATATTGTTCATAAGTATAAAGCAAGACTGTTTGCAAAAGGATATTATCAAAAGGAAGGTATTGATTTCCATGAGATTTTTTCACGAGTTGTTAAGATTGTTTCAATTAGAGTTGTGTTAGCATTAGTTGCATTCTATGGTCTAGAATTAGAGAAACTATATGTTAAAACAACATTCTTACATGGAGATTTGGATGAGGATATATATATGGAACAACTAGAAGGGTTTGTTCAAAATCGCAACAAGAGGTTTGTTTTCAAACTTAAGAAGTCATTGTATGGCCTGAAGCAGTTTCCCAGGTAATGGTAAAATAATTTTGATTCCTTCATGTTGAGCTACAATTTTACCAGAAGTGAGTATGATCGTTGTGTTTACTTTCAAAAGCTGGAAAATGGCATATTCATTATTTTGGTGTTAAATGTTGATGATATGCTTGTAGCAAGGAAAAGTGTGGTTGAGATCAACAAGTTAATGGCTCAGTTGGCTAGGACTTTTGAGATGAAGGATCTTGGAGCAGCAAAACAAATATTGGTCATGGAGATACACAGAGATAGGAAAAATGGTAAGTTGTGGTTATCATGACATAAGTACGTGGAGAAAATACTTCTGCAATTTGGTATGAATAGTGTGAAACCTGTTCAAATCCCTTTAGCTTCCCATTTCAATCTTTCTTTAAGTTTGTGTCCTAGTAATGATGAAGAAAAGGAGTAAATGTCTCATGTACCATATGTTAATGTAGTAGGATGCTTAAAGTATGTGATGGTTAGTACAAGGCCAAATATTTCACATGCAATTGGTGTTGTCAGTAGATATATGGAAAATCCAGGTAAAGAGCATTGGGCAATAGTGAAATGAGTGCTTCAATATCTTAAAGGTACAAGTAATTATTGTATCACCTATAATGGTAGTAGTGATTCAGTCTGTGGTTATGTTGATTCAAATTTTGTAGGTGATTTGGACAAGAGTAGATCTGCTTCTCGATATGTTTTTACTCTTGCAAGTGGAATTGTTAGTTGGATGTAAAAGCTTAAGAAGATAGTTTCTTTATCCACTACTGAGGCAAATTACATAGATTTCTTGCATGCTTGCAAAGAGGCAATTTGGTTAAAAGGTTCGTTAGGTGAGTTTGGAAGGGTGCAGGACAAGATGAAAGTATTTTGTGATTCTCAAAGTGTTATTCATTTGGTGAGGAATCCAACTTATCATAGTAAGACAAAATATATACCTATTAAATATCATTTTGTAAGACATTTTATTGATGAAAGTGGAGTGGTGGCTCTGGAAAAAGTCCATACAAAGAAAAATTATGCAGACATGTTCATAAAACTCGTTTTGTGAGAGAAACTAAAATGGTGCCTAGCTTCTCTTGGCTTGCAAGGAAGGTGATGAATATTTTGGGCATGATATATTAGGTAAATTGTTGTCAAGGTGGAGATTGTTAGAAGTTGCCAACTATTTCCCTATATTTTTGGTATAATGGCTAAGATTGGTTCCTTTGGCTTAGTTTGTTTTTCCTAATCTAAGTTTTTCAAAAAAACATATAAAGGAACTTTTTTGTTTTATGCAAAAAGTTTCTTATGTAACTTCTTCAAAAGTTGTGGATGGATTTAGAAAAAGTCTGACATGTTTCTATTTATCCATGTAAGCCTATAGAGGCAATATGAAAAACATAAAACAAATGGAGTGTGGGTTGAATGGTGAGATAATGTATGCTTGTGATTTGGTTGTTGTAAATATCCCTTGATTAATAAGAATACCGATTATCATTGCCCCATGGATGTTTCCCTCACAAGGAGGGTTTTACCACATAAAACACTGTTTCAATATTTGTGTTTGATTATTCTATTATCTTGTTTATTCTCTATTATTTTCTGTAATTTCAATTTATTTGCAGGTTATGATATCACTCCTCAACTCAACAAGTGGTATCAGAGCTTCCAAAAATATTTTATGTCAATGGAAAAGATGCAAAGTGCAAAGTTTGAAATCGAAAAGTTCAATGGAAATAATAGCTTTGAGCTATGGAAGGTTAAGATGAAGGATATTCTTGTGTAGCAAGGACTGGAAAAGTCATTGTTGGGTAGGGCAAAGAAACCTAGGGGCATGGATAATGATGACTGGGAGGACATGGATGCAAGAGCCCCCAATCCTATTCATCTGTGCTTGGTAGATGATGTGTTGTTTAACATCATTGGAGAGAAAAAAACTGTAGGCTTGGGGACCAAGTTAGGAAGCCTTTATATGACGAAGTCCTTAACAAACATAATCTTCTTGAAGTAGTAGTTATATAGTTTGTGAATGAAGGAATGTACAAAGATATCTAGTCATTTGAATTCTTTCGATAATATTTTATTCTAGTTGTCTAGTATAGATGAAAATATCAAAGGGGAAGACAAATAAATCACACTATTGTGTTCTTTGCATGAGTCTTGGGATCATTTTGTAACCTCTATCAATTTTACTTCTATCGTTACGATTGACTTTGATGCTATTGTGGGAGATTTATTGTCTAAGGAAACTCGACAAAAATCTAGCCTTGAAACCTCAACATCAAAAGCAAGGTGGAAAGAGTTCAATCAAAAGAAAAATATCAGAATTCGAGAGATACATCAAGATCAAAGTAAAGATGCAAGAAGAGTAATTTAAAGTGTTGGTATTGTAACAAATTAGGGCATCTTAAGAAGGATTGCTAGAAAAGAAAGGAACAAGCTACTAAAAAGGACACTACAAAGGAAGCTAATTCAACTGAAACAAGCGCAGGTATTGTTGATGAGGTATTGTCCACTTCTATTGTTTCTCAACATCATCGTAATTGGTTTCTAGATTATGGTGCTTCCCATCATATGTGTCTTCAAAGGAATTGGTTCTCTTCATACCAATCTATTGATGACTGTGTGGTTTTCATGGGTAATGATGTTACATGAAAAAATGTTGGAATTGGTAATATCAAGATCAAAATATATGATGGTACTGTTAGAATGTTGGCATAAGTGAGGCATCTTCCTGAGCATATAAAGAACTTTATATATTTTGGAGTGTTAGATTCTGTTGGTCATAAATGTACAATTCAAGGTGGAGTTATGAAGGTGACGAAAGGAATCTTGGTAGTGACGAAGGCCAAAATTTTTGGGAACCTTTATAAGCTTGAAGGAAGGACAAAAATAGATCATGAAACAATAGCATCTGAAGGTACAAGTGACTCTACTAGTTTATGGCATCAACACTTGGTTCATATGAGCGAGAAAGGGCTGAAGGTATTAGTTTATCGTAAGTTACTTCCAAGCTTGAAATATTTGAATTTGAATTTATATGAGCATTGTATTTATGGAAAGCAATCTAGACAGAAATTTAAAATAGGAAAATATGTTAGTAAAGGTATCCCTGACTACATCCATTCAGATATTTGGGGACCATCTCCTAAAGTATCTTTTGGAGAATCTTCATATTTTCTAACATTTATAGATGATTACTCTAGAAATGTGTGGATTTATTTATTGAAAATAAAAGTTGATGTATTTGATGCTTTTAAGCGGTATATAGATTTGGTTGAAAAGAGCATTGGTAGGTCAATTAAATGTTCGAGAACTAAAAAATGGAACTGAGTTTACTTGAAAAAACTTGAAAATTATTGCAAGGAAACTAGGATCGAAAGACATAAAACTACAGTTTATACTCAGCAAAAATGGGGTTGCTAAATGTATGAATAGGACTCTTCTAGAGAGAGCAAGGAGTATGCTTAGTAATGCCAAGTTGTAGCAGGAATTATGGGCAGAAGTAGTTCTTATAGCGCGCTATCTAGTAAATTGGTCACTATCAATTGCAATTAACTGTAAGATTCTGGAGGAGGTATGGCAGGTCAACCTTGAGATTATTCAAATCTTAAAGTTTTTTCTTGTGATGCCTATGTATTTATTCCAAAGAATCAACATTCTAAGTTAGATCCAAAATATAAAAAGACTAATATTTTTTGGATATAGTGATGGCATTAAGGGATACAAATTGTTGGATCCTACTACCCACAAAATCATCATTAACAAAAATGTCATATTTGATGAATCGTCACTCATGAAACCAGATGTAGATGGTGAAATGAAACAGGAAAACGTACCATAGATTCAACAAGTTCAATTGGAAACTCAATCATGTTCAAGGGAGGAGGATCATGAAGATGTTCATGAAGAAACTCCTACAGAATTATGAGGATACAAAAATTTCTTTGGAAACTGAGGAAATACCGCAACAAATTCTATGAATGTCTACACGGATCAGATATTTTCCTAAAATGTACGATAATTTTGCTACACCTATTACTGTAATTGCTAATAATGGAGAGCCTAGTTGTTATCAGGAAGTAATGGAAGTATATGATAGAGATAAATGGAAAGTAACAATGAAAGAGGAAATGGATGCCTTACAAAGAAATAAGACATGGGATTTGGTGGAACTTCCTAAGGACAAGAAAGTTTTCGATTGCAAGTGGGTTTAAAAATTGAAGAAAAGAGTTGATTATACTGTTCAAAAGTACAAAAAAATAATGGTTGCAAAAGGATATTTTCAAAAGGAAGGTATTGATTTCCATGATATTTTTTCATGAGTCGTTAAGATTATTTCTGATCGAAATCTGGATTAGGGACAAAAATTAACTCAAAAATCAAAGTGTTGAGAATCGCTTGAAACCTAAAATACCACGTCCGTCTCGCAAATATGATCCCAACGCAACTTGTTTCACACAAAACAGAGTTCGTATGAGGAAGTTAGAGCCCGCTGACCGTTTCACCAAAAAAACATTCAAGGGTTACTACTGCCCAGTCAGCAGTCTGTACTGCTGATGTGGCAGGTGACTGTGAAGGTCAAAGGTGATCAACGCCCAATGAGGGCTCACCAAGTCTCAATTAGTGGCTGGTCTTTATATGGGTGATGTGGTGTAGTATGATTGGGTTTTGGATGGACTAATGAGAAAATGCCACGTGGCAAGCTCGGAGGCCACCACATGGCACCTCCCAAAGGTCAAATGGCTAATGTGCGTTTGATTAAAATTTTGTCGAGGCATTGGGGTTCAACGCCACAACCTCCCCTCCACTAACCACATTCCTTACCAACTTCGCTACATGTTAATACTTAACATATTATGCTTTGACATTGTAATTAAAGTATTAAAACCGTGGAGTTGGGGAGTTAATGCTAACCTTAACTCTCCACATGTGACCACCTCTACTTAACCGCTAGCATTAAACCTTAACCATGGAGGATTAGCGCTAATTAAGCCATGATTAGCCCTTAAATAAGTGGTTTTTAGTTGGCGGAGATTTTGGCGGATTTTTCCAAATCTGGAATTGCCCCCAAATTTAGTGGGATTAACTGAAGTTTTCCAAATTTGGAGGAGATTCCTAGGGAAAAATTAAAAAGACCATAATTTGATGGGATTTCGACCAATTTTTAAAACTGAATAGTCAATTTTGGATTATTTAGACCTTCTAAAGACAGTAGAATAGGTTTCATAGGAAATAAAAGACTTCTATAGGTGATTTTTCCACAGGGAAGTTCAGGGAAGCCTAGGGCCACCAAGGAAGAAGGTCATGTCCATATCAACCAGAGTTAGTTTTCAGAGATCTAATAGTTATTTTTGGGGTTTTTGGGTCCTCTAAACCTAATGGTATAGTTTCCAAAGCCATTGGAGTTGAGAATAAGCTTGTAATCAGACATTTGACCAAATAATTCCAAGAGGGCCTAGCCACTGAAGGAGGTCCTAGGAGATGTAGCCCAGTATTAGAGGGTGAACTCCTTGATCAGTTTTGTGTTGTGATTTTTCTGTGTATTATGTCTACAATTTTACTTTCTTTTCATGTCATTTAATCAACTAATTAACTCATAATTTTATCACACATGACACATAAAAGACATATAACTTGACACATAAACCTCTTGCATAACTGGGTAAATGAGATGATCCTAAACATAATTTTAACTGACGAGGGAGCTTGCATAGCATTAACAAGTTCTCCCAAGATTTTAGATCAGGTTGGTATCAGAGCACTTGTTAGCTCATTTGGACCCTGAGATGGTTTGCCAAGGTTAGCTAGAGAATTAGCTATTGGTTTTGAAATTGTGAAAGGATCATTTAATTGTGTGCAAGTTTTTGTGTACAAGCTAAAGCAAGAAGAAGCTCAATATTGAGAGCTTGGTTATAAAATCACAATAAAGAAGTTTGTGAATCTTTTTGAAGTGTTGTGAAGCTCTTTAATTCATTACACTTGTGATGGCAGCTTCAACAAGTGATGTTTCTAATTTCTCTTCCTTAGCAAGATTATTTGATGAAGAGATGTTGCAAGAGTTCTTCATCATGAGAGATATGGTGCAAGAGATGATTGAAGATAGGAATGAGAACATTATACTTCAAGAGAATTTGATGGCCATGAAGGGGGAGAAGCAAGAGCTTCTTGAAAAGATCCATGAGATGGAGATCTTACTCTATGATGCCAAGGAAACCCTAGCCAAGTATGTGCATGAACAAGAGGTATGCAAATCAAGTTTATCTTCAATTTCCTCTCAAAATGAATGTTTTGGTGCTTTTGAAAGACACCCTAGAGGAATAGGGTCCAGATTATTGATGAATGTTGGTGATGAAGGTAGAGGGTTAGGCAAACATGTACAAGGAAAAGTTGAGCCAATTGTTGTTGAGGAAAGGCCTAAGTATTTGGGTCTTGGTTATGGAAAACATGATGGAGAATGCTCAAAATCCAAGGAGGCACATGAAGATGTTCCCAGAAGGACTTTTGTTTTAAGTTCATCACCTCAAGCTTGTAAAGTTTGTGTTCATGAGGAATGCAAATGTATTATACCCACTTTGTAAGAAAATTCTCATAAGCATGCAAACACTTGTTTCAATGAACAAGAGGATGTTGAAAGCTCCAAGGTTATTAACACCATTGTTGCTATTCCAAAAAGAAATACTACCTCTTCAAATTCACCTTCTCAAGAAAGCGACAAAGGTGAATATTCAAGGTATAAATCTGCCTTTAATCAAAGTTTCTTTTGATTATGTTAAATATGGTAAATATTCATGTAAGAATTGGAGAAAAAGTTCATGTTACTTTTGCTGTTTGAATAACCATAATGTTTCAAGATGTTGGAAGAAAATGGCCACATACATGAAACTTTCAAAGAAGAAGAGACAGAAAGCCAAAGCTCCATTGGATAATGGAAACCATGTTGCAAAGAAGATGCAATTGTTTTGCACTCATTGCCATAAGCAAGGTCATCTAGTAGACAAATTTTGGACTTTACATCCAACAAATCGTCCATGACATTTGAAGAAGGTGGAGAGATACTTTGGCAAGAATGGAAAATGAGATTCCATAATTTATTTGGCTCAAGATGATTGACATGATGATTTGCAGCTACAAGAATCGCAATTGAAATGGTTTGGTAAGAAGTGGTTTGATTTCTTATCCAAATAAGGCTAGCATTTATTTTGTCGGTAGATGCAATTATTTGCCTTAAAAATGTATTTCTTTGCCTTATGAATGCATTACTTTTCTGTTGAAAGTATGCTAGAGCTTTTATGATTCAAGATGTTGAAAGTGGACTTATGTTTT
Organism: Pinus taeda; assembly: GCA_000404065.3. NCBI lineage: Eukaryota > Viridiplantae > Streptophyta > Pinopsida > Pinales > Pinaceae > Pinus > Pinus taeda. The sequence continues at coordinate 47,349 of APFE031462268.1, forward strand.
ACTCACTTTAATGCAGTAAAGAAGGCAATTTTTGGTTACAAGTTTGTATGTGAATGCATTTCTTTTGAAAGAATTCTTGATGTTGCATATTTTCACCATGAAGATGTGTGAAAGTTAAGTATGTTACTCACTTCATTTGCAAAAAATTTGTCAATTATTGACATTGAATAATTTCGCAAAGAAGGTGTGTGAAAGTTGGGTATGTTACTCACTTCATTTACAACAAATTTGTCAATTCAACTCTTATGTACCCCTACATGTTTTTGGGCTTATTGTAATTTTGCTTATACTTTTGAGAGATTTGAATAATTGTGCACATACATGAGTTTGTGTGTGTGTGAACAATGAAACTAGCAACATGCATGAGTGATTGACTTGTATCGGTTGATTGCTTTGTTAACATGTATGATTGACAACTTGAGAATTTTCATTGTGTTTAGATACATGCATGAGTGTCAAATGTTGTCACATGTATGTCATATCGACTTGGAAGAGATGATTTTGTCTCCAAAGATGAAATGGAGATGTTAACAGATTATTGCATGAGAATGTGAAATTCTTGTTGTTTATACAAAGAATCGTCAAGTTGTTGTACATGCATTTGCTTGACTTGAAAGTTAGTTGTTTGAAGAAGCATGTCTTGTCGACTTATGTTTAGTCGATGAAGTTTTTTCAATTGTGTGAGTCAATATTTTGTACACCAAGATGCAAGAGTACATGGTGATGTTATATGTTGTGACAATTGTTTCTTTGAAGGAGAAAAAGAAGAGGTCGTCGATTTGCATTTCTTGCATAATGTGTTTTTCCATTTAGTGATGTTTCTTGTGACAAGTTGTTGCAGGATTTTGGAAGGTCCATTCTTGAGCAAGATACTCTTGCTTAGCCTTCATTCTCAAATCAAAACATGAGTGCCATATTTAACTAGAGGCTGATAGAGGCAAGAAACGACAATGGACAAGATGCCAAAAAGTTTGCAGCCATGGAAGACTGTTGTTTTGTGTTGACGCCAAGAAGCAAAAGAGATTGTGAATGCATTCTTCCAAATGTGGAATCTGGAACTGTGGAGGTAAAAAAATGGCCATTTCTTTTCTTATTGTTACTGATATTGGAACCCATTGTTGCAGTTCACTCATATGGGCTTAACTTGGAAAAATGGTTTCCAAGAAAAAGCTTGCATCGAATGCATGTGTTGCAAAGGAGGAACATGATTCTCTTTGGGAAGGATATCAGTCAGATTTCCAAGCACCAAGGGATCACTTTGGTATAGCAGGGTGTATAATCAGTCAACTAGCAGCCAACAAGTGTTGGATTGGGTCAACAGCAAAAGAATAACAATGGGTGAGGGACATAACCATTTGTAATGTAAGGCATGTGAGTGTACCTAAGTGGTTGTCATGGAGATTTATTCAAGTAGAATCAGTTGATAGAACTTGGGAAAGAGAAGAGTATTTATCTCTCATAATATAACCAACTTTTGTGGGTCCAAAAGCCCGTTAGTGGGAAGGAGTGATCGGAATAAGGATTAGGGGCAAAAATTAGCTCAAAATAAAAGTGTTTGGAATCATTCAAAACCTGAACGACCGTGTTCGTCTCGACTATACGATCCCAATGCAACTCGTTTCACTCAAAATGGAGTTCATAAGCGGAAGTTAGAGCCTATTGACTGTTTCACCAAACAATAATTTTTTTCAAGTATTGCCCAGTCAGCAGTCCGTATCGCTGACGTGGCAGGTGAATGGGTGGGTGGTTGTGCAAGTCAAAGGTAGTCAACACCGAATGAGGGCTCGCCAAGTGTCAATCGGTGGTTGGTCTTCAGCTGGGTGATGTGGTGCAACATGATTGGGTTTTGGATAGACCAATGAGAAAATGCCACGTGCCAAGCCCGAAGGCTGCCATGTGGCACCTCCCAAAGGTCAAAGGACTAATGTGCATTTGATTAAAATTTTGTGGAAGCATTAGGGTTCAACCCCGGGACCTCCCCTCCACTAATTGCATGCATTACCAACTCCACTACACGTTAATACTTAACATATTATGGTTTGACATTGTAATTAAAGTATTAAAACTGTGGAGTTGGGGGGGGGAGTTAACGCTAACCTTAACTCTCCACATGTGACCACCTCTACCTAACCGCTAGCATTAAACCTTAACCACGGAGGATTAGAGTTGATTAATCCATGATTAGCCCTTAATTAAGCAGTTTTTAGTTGGTGAAGATTTTGGCGGATTTCGCCAAATCCAGAACCACCCCCAAATTTAGTGGGATTAACTGAAGTTTTCTAGAGTTGGAGGAGATTCATAGGGAAAAATTAAAAAGAACATAGCTTGATGGGATTTCAACCAATTTTTGAAAATGAGTAGTCAATTTTGGATTATTTCGACCTTCTAAAGATAATGGAATAGGTTTCAAAGGCACTATAAGACTTCTTTAAGTGATTTTTCCACAAGGAAGTTCAGGGAAGTCTAGGGCCACCAAGGAAGGAGGTCATGTCAAGATCAGCCAAAGTCAGTTTTCAGAGATCTAATAGTAATTTTTGGGGTTTTTGGGTCCTCTGAACCCACTGGTATAGTTTGCAAAACCATTGGATTTTAGAAGAATCTTGTAATCACACATTTGACCAAATAATTCCAAGAGGGCCTAAACATTGAAGGAGGTCTTAGGAGATGCAGCCCAGTACTGGAGGGTGAACTCCTTGATCAGTTTTATGTTGTGATTTTGCTGTGTATTATGTCTACAATTTTACTTGATGTTCATGTCATTTAATCAGCTAATTAACTCATAATTTGCTTACACATGACACCTAAAGACATATAACTTGACTCATAAACCTCTTGCATAACTGGGTAAATGAGACGATCCTAAACATAATTTTAACAGATGAGGGAGCTTGCATAGCATTAACAAGTTTTCCCAAGATTTCAGATTAGTTTCAATTAGAGTTGTGTTAGCGTTAGTTGCATTACATGATCTAGAATTAGAGCAACTAGCTGTTAAAACAACATTCTTACATGGAGATTTGGGTGACGATATATATATGGAACAAACAAAAGGGTTTGTTCAAAATTGCAACAAGAGGTTTGTTTTCAAAATAAAGAAGTCCTTGTATGGCCTGAAGCACTATCCCAGGCAATGGTACAAGAAGTTTGATTCCTTCATGATGAGCTACAATTGTACCAAAAGTGAGTATGGTCATTGTATTTACTTTCAAAAGCTGGAAAATGGCGTATTCGTTATTTTGGTGTTATATGTTGTTGATATGCTTGTAGCAAGAAAAAACATAGTTGAGATCAATGGGTGAAAGGCTCGGTTGGATAGGAATTTTGAAATGAAGGATCTTAGAGCAGTAAAACAAATCTTGGGTATGGAGATACATAGAGACATGAAAAGTGGTAAGTTGTAGTTATCACAACAGAAGTATGTGGAGAAAATACTTTTGAGATCTGGTATGAATAATGTGAAACCTGTTCAAATTTCTTTAGCTTCCCATTTCAATCTTTCTTCAAGTTTGTGTCCTATTAATGAGGAAGAAAAGGAGTATATGTCTCGTGAACCATATGTTAATGCACTAGGATGCTTAAAGTATGCGATGGTTAGTACAAGGCCAGATATTTCACATGCAATTGGTGTTGTTCGTAGATACATGAAAATCCAGGTAAAAAGCATTGGGCAACAATGAAATGAGTGCTTTAGTATCTTAAAGGTACAAATAATCATTGTATCACCTAGCAGTAGTGATTCAGCCCATGGTTATGTTGATTCAGATTTTGCAGGTGATTTGGACAAAAGGAGACCCACTTCTCAATATGTTTTTAATCTTGCAGGTGGAGTTGTTAGTTGGATACCAAAGCTTCAGAACATAGTTTCTTTATCCACTATTGAGGCATAATCCATAGTTTTCTTGCATGCTTGCAAAGAGGAAATTTGGTTAAAAGGTTTTCTAGGTGAGTTTGGAAGTGTGCAGGACAAGGTGAAAGTATTTTGTGATAGTCAAAGTGCTATTCATTTGGCGAGGAATCCAACTTATCATAGTAAGACAAAAAATATACCTATTAAATATCATTTTGTAAGACAAGTTATTAATGAAAGTGGAGTGGTGGCTCTGGAAAAATTCCATACGAAGTAAAATTGTGCAGACATGCTCACAAAACCAATTTTGCGAGAGAAGCTAAAATGGCACTTAGCTTCTCTTGGCTTGCAAGGAAGGTGATGAATATTTTGGGCATGATATATCCGGTAAATTGTTGTCAAGGTGGAGATTTTTAGAAGTTGCCAACTATTTCCCTATATTTTTGGGATAAAAGTTAAGATTGGTTCCTTTGCCTTAGTTTGTTTTTCCTAATCTAAGTTTTTAGAAAAACATATAAAAGAGTCAGTGTTTGAATCTTGTTTTTGATGGTGAAAAATCTTGTAGAGTTAGTGTTTGAATCATGTTTTTGATGGTGAAAATAGATTTGGCACCATAAAAAACATCTAGGACACCTAAAATTTTGAAATTTAACAACTATAACTTGGATTTACAAAAATTCTTGCCAAATTTTCACTAAATATAATCGGAATTTCCATAACTTTCAAAACAACTCCTCTACATGGTTAGACTACTCGCAACAGAATTTGACTGACATATTCTCTATACAAAGCCCGAGGGAATAAATCAGCCACTCATTGCAGTTACTCATAATTGCCCATACTCAGGCTTGATATGACCTTGTCACGAGCACGGAGTCGATAGCTGCCAATTGTAAAACTCAAAACGGAAATAAATGTCTATAAATGTGTGACTGCTTCAAATGATTTGATTTGTAAAAAAAACATGCGAAAAGAATTTATAAAAAATATTTATTATAAAAAATAAAAGATATTTATATTTATATTATTATATAATTTTTACATGATATTATTTATATATAATATTTTGTAATTAAAAATGACTTAAATTTAGTAATATTTAAAAAATGCATTTCATGCACTAGGGCCATATGAACTACCATTAACTTTGCTCGTCCATTTTTATATGAAAGTATAATCTTTTAAACATTATTGAAACCTCCTTCGTATTCGAAATTGCTCCTTTATCCCTTTCGGGTAATCACGTAATGTAACCAAAATAATACGCTGCAATGTTTTGGCATCCGTTTAATAAATGTGATATTTCATTTTAGGAATTAAATAAAAAATAGATATTTTATTTTAAATTTAGTGGTATTAGTGTAATAAATATGATATTTTAATTTAAGAATTAATGAAAGAGTCAAAAATAAATATTCTATTCTAGATTTAGTCTTTTCGGTTTAGATTTAGTCTTTTAATCGTAAAAGATAAAATATCGAAATTATACCTATTGTATGGCAGGTGATATACACATTCGATTGAGCTATTAACTATCTATTAATTCGTCATATGATTATAAATTAATTTAGGTTTTACAAAGTTAAATAAATGAAAATAGTTTATTTTTTTATTATTTTAACTTTATTTTTTTGAATTTTTATTGGTTGGCTTGAGTTAGGTTTTATTTTGTAATCATAGCTGTCATACAGTTGTCGGATGTCATCAATCACTTACGGTGGATTTGGGTGAATTGGATTCTTTCTATTAAACGCCTGACTCTCCGGTGCAGTGTTCATTCAACGTTGTTGTATGCCTTTCCCTAAACATGTATAATGACCTACAATCTCATTTGCACCGTCCATACCAACCATGCTTAGGGCAATTCGTATTTGGATGGTCCATATAGGAAAACATATATGATACCCATGTTTCCTCAAGGAAAAGGAGTTCATAAACAATCAAGCATTTTTATTTCTATTGAACTATGATCAAAAGTTTGGGACAATTACATTAAATATACACATATTAATATTTGAAGTTTATATATATATATATATATATATATATATATATATATATATATATATATAATTTAATTCTGTATTTTTTAATGGGGGTGTTGATGCAAGTTTTGAGGTGGCAAGGTATTAGATCACATTGACACTAGAAATAACTCAACAAGACATGGTCGATTTCCCAACTATGATAATTAACCTACTTAAACTTATGTTAGCATTAATGTGAATAAATAAATATGGTGGTTTTTGGTTCTATGATGCTCCTTGTCGTTTTATCTCCTCATTGACCTTTTTCCTTCTTAGTAATGAAGTTTCTACATGACACTCCCTTCTTAACGGCCCTCCCCTTTAGCTCTTTCCTCTCGAGCTCTTTGGAGTTCATTGCATGGGGTCTAAGCTGTTTGTCTGATGTTTCAAATTTGTTAACCTACTTAGGTGGTCTAAAAGTTTTCTCTTTGCTACATTCTCTTTATCCTTTGGATCTCTGGTCCTTTAACCTTGCATGTTGCTTCCTTTATTTGTTTCCATGACTCATCAAGGAGTTAGATGTCAACAAGGAGGAGGGGAACATGATTCTTTGAGGGGTTCTCACATTCGTTTCAATGAAGAGTTATGCACTCGACTCTACCTCATCCAACCCCCTTTAAAGGTGAAGAGTGAGCTCAACATTGTGGAGGAGGTTGTTAGATAAGAATGAGAGAAATTCACAGACATGAAACTAATTGAAGAACTCATAACTTGGATATATGATATTGTATATACAAGAGGAATGAAAAACCAGTGCCTCTACACAAGAGTCTTGTACTAGCATTTAAAGGCACTCAGCAAGGTTTTTTTGGATCACCAAACTACACAAGATCAGATCCGGATCAATGATGGACATCAAAGGTTGTTTAAAAGATGTGTGCGGAAACTCACTAGTTAGTAGCACTCAACTAAAAAATTCCTATGAAAAAAACAAGAAGTAGAATACTCTTCCAAATATAAATGTAGAGTAGTTAGGACTTGAAACTAAATCAATGAAAAACACATTAGAAATCCTTTTAGAAGCTAGGTTTGGATGATTAAGGCCATGTCCAACTAACTCTTGGGTGAAAATCACCTAAGGTGCAAGTACCCTCATAAAGATAAGAACCCTCTAAGGGAGCCGAAATAGATTTAATGTGTTTATTTTAGTATTGTAAACACTTTCCAATTATAGTGACATAGGAAAAAACCCCAAAAAAGGACTACTAAGGTTTTCACTTTTGAAAAGGTGATTGAGAAAAATAGTCATGGGTCAAGTTTTAACATATGGGTAAATAACATAGGACTAAGTCTTAGACCTAAGTTTTAACATATGGGTAGATAACATAGGACTAAGTCTTAGACCTAAGTTTTAACATATGGGTAGATAGCATATGACTAAGTCTTAGACCTAAGGTTTTAGAGAAATAACAAGACTCACCACTTCTAATAAAGCTCCAATATACACACATAACCCTCCAAATTCTCGTCATAACCCTCCAAATTCTCATCGTTGACCTCTTGTTTAATGGATGTGCTAAGTGCAGGCTTTCCTCACAAACATCTTCTACTACTAATGGATTTTTACTCCCTAGTAGTTTTAGTTTCATTTTGTACTTTCTGGAGAATTTACTCTCTAGCTTACACTAAGACTATAGGAGTTTTGTAAAAATAAAATTTCTAGTTGTTTTTAAATATCAATCCTTTGAAGTATGTTATTTACTAAGGAAGTAGAAAGGTGAAACTTGTGATGTTTAGAGGACCCAAAAAAATAATGGAAATAATAATATATTAAAACAATATATATTTATATTAATCCTTCTCTAGGCTAGGCATTCTTTTCATTAACTTAGAAAAGTTAACAACTTTAGAGATCTTATCTAATAAATCCAACCATTTTTTCCTTTTTCTTGGCCATGTGGATGCTTTACAATTCAAAAAACCAAAAACAATTTAAGAAATGTGTCACTCCAATGTATAAATAAAACACAAAGAAATTTTTGTTTTCTTATTAAAAAAATATAAATGCTAATGACAGCATTAAAATAAGGTTAATTTGTTTCTCATTGTAGATCAAAGATATCTAGACCTACAAATAAATAAGAAAAAAACCAAAATCCAAACAAAAAAATAATAAAATTCCTTTTACAAGATGTATACACATTTTCCTTTAAAGAAAATTTCACACACATTTTCCTTTAAAGAAAATTTCACACGTACACATTTTTACACATGGAAAAAATCAAGTATGCATGCTTTTATCTTTAAAATAGATGTGTATGAGGCTTATAAAAGGAAAAAGAGTATATAAAAGGCTTTGAAAAATCTTAAATTTTGGTTTTTATAGGGAATAAAGAATAATTAAAACATAACTAGCAAATCGAGATCAATTTTAACTTTAGAATAATTAAAACATAAAACATAATTAGCAAACCAAGATCAATTTTAACTTTAGAAAAGAGTTCTTCTTAGTAGAGGCTCCAGATTTATGATAAGAATCGCTAGTTTTATGATACATAATTCCCCAAGGCTCCAACTTTATAATAAGAATAACTAGTTTTATGATACATAATTCCCCATTAACTAGGATCAAAATAATGGCAAAGGAAATAGAAGATAAACTACTCAACTTTCTAATGCAAAGCTTATATCAAAAATACAAGAAAAAGATAAGGAAGAATACTTGTGGGTAATTAGCTAACTCATTTATTTATATTCTATGATTAGTTTTAAAATAGTTTGTAAATCCAGCCATAGGGTTTCATCTAGGAGGAGCATATGCCTTGTCAAGGAGTGACTGAAAGTCCCTGGTGGTCTTACCATCTTTCATGAGCGACGAATCCACCGCTAACTCGTCATGTATCTTGATCCCCGCTATCATCTCTGGAAAGCAATGGACTCTCTTATCCCTCCTGAAATCAATAACTGGGTACTTGCTCAGCTGCTCCACAAGATCTTGGTATTTCATCATCCACCACTCATTGAATTCATGGTAAACATTTCCTGTGTATCCTCCAGTTGAGAACGCCACTGCAGGCACCGAGTTTTGCACATGGCACGAATTTTGTTGCTCGCTCTCTTGATCTGTCAGGCTCAGTATTCTGAGAGTGACTTCATCAATCGTGCTCATGATGCTGCTCTCCCATTTGTGAGTATAAGGTCTGATTTTCTCCTCCCTGGTCTGATTAAATGACTGTTCTGTTAGACGACTCCATTTTCTACTCCCTAAATAGGCCAGGTAATCACACGGACTCCCAGGCTCACCCTCTCCAACGTAGAGTTCCATCTGCAGTGACATAGAAATGCGCACATGGAAGGATGACAACAACTAACCAGCCTGCGAAAAGCATCATATCTATGATGGCGTTGCAGACACAGGCCAACACCAACTCAAACCTGAAACTCCATGGATGAAAGACAACATGCCGCAAGTGGGCGAAACAGAGCATGCCGTCGGATAACAAGGCGGAACAACAAATTTCAAAACAAAGCGGGAAAACAAATATCAAATTCAAATGGCCTCCGGAAGTGGGGAATATAAATGGGAACTTGCTGATAATAAATTCGAGGTACTTTGACTGCCGACAATATCAAGGGACGTCGCGTCATTATTTTTCGGTGGAGGCTGCAGTCCTTTCCCAGTGTGTTACATGCCCATTCATGTAGGGTGAAGTTGTTAGGCAATTGCGGGCCTACTTCAAATGGGATGGGGAAGGGGAAGGGGATGGGGATGGCGATGGAATGATAGTCAGGTTGTAAAAAGGGAGATTTCGTCATAGTACTGTTAAGGTATTTAATAAGTTATAGTATAGTTTTTATTGATAGCTATAGAAAAGCTATAAAACTTGTTAACTAAGTGGACTTTTATTAAGTTTTACTAGTATTATGTAATCATGGTGATGTACAAAATCTGACATAGGGTATAAGACAAAGGATAAATGTGCAGTAATTGTAGTTGGGATTTGGGATTCAGTTGTACTCAAAGCCACCTTCAAAGCCGAAGTCTAACTAGTTGGAGGAATTGCTTGGAAAGTTACGGAAATTCTGGTTATATTTAGAGAAAATTCAGCGAAGATTTTTGTAAATCCAAATTGTAGTTCTTAAACTTCAAAATTTTAGGCGGAACAACAAATTTCAAAACAAAGCGAGAAAACAAATATCAAGTTCAAATGGCCTAGGGAAGTGGGGAATATAAATGGGAATTTGCTGATAATAAATTCGAGGTACTTTGACTGCTGACAATATCAAGGGACGCCGTGTCACTATTTCCCGGTGGAGGTTGCAGTGCTTTCCCAGCCGAAGGGCTATCCCGTTACATGCCCATGCATGTAGGGTGAAGTTGCTAGGCAATTGTTGGCCGACTTCGAATGGGATGGTGATGGTGATGGAATGATGATGGTCACGCTGTATAAAGGGAGATTCTGTCATAGCACTGTTAAGGTATTTAATAAGTTATAGAATAATTTTTATTGATCGCTATACAAAGCTATAAAACTTGCTAACCAGGTGGACTTTTATTAAGTTCTACTAGTATTATGTAATCATGGCGATATACAAAATCTGATATAGGGTATAAGACAAAGGATAAATGTGCAGTAATTGCAGTTGGGATTATCAGTGGTACTCAAAGGCACCCTCAAAGCCGGAGTCTAACTAGCTGGAGGAATTGCTCGAAAAGTTACGGAAATTCCGGTTATATTTAGAGAAAATTCAGCAAAGATTTTTATAAATCCAAATTATAGTTCTTAAACTTCAAAATTTTAGGTGGAACAACAAATTTTTGTCAGATAACAAGGCGGAACAACGAATTTCAAAACAAAGCGGGAAAACAAATATCAAATTCAAATGGCCTCGGGAAGTGGGGAATATAAATGGGAATTTGCTGATAATAAATTCGAGGTACTTTAACTGCCGACAATATCAAGGGATGTCGCGTCACTATTTCCCGGTGGACGCTGCAGTCCTTTCCCAGCCGGAAGGGCTGTCCCGTTACATGCCCATGCATGTAGGGTGAAGTTGCTAGGCAATTGTTGGCCGACTTCGAATGAGATGGTGATGGTTATGGTGATGGAATGATGATGGTCAGGCTGTATAAAGGGATATTTCGTCATAGCACTGTTAAGGTATTTAATAAGTTATAGCATAGTTTTTATTGATTGCTATAGAAAAGCTATAAAACTTGCTAACCAAGTGGATTTTTATTAAGTTTTACTAGTATTATGTAATCATGGTGATGTACAAAATCTGACATAGGGTATAAGAAAAAGGATAAATGTGCAGTAATTGCAGTTGGGATTATCAGTGGTACTCAAAGCCGCCCTCAAAGCCGGAGTCTAACTAGCTTGAGGAATTGCTCGGAAAGTTACGGAAATTCCGGTTATATTTAGAGAAAATTCAGCAAGGATTTTTGTAAATCCAAATTATAGTTCTTAAACTTCAAAATTTTAGGTGTTCAAGACGTTTTTGATGGTGTTGAATCCATTTCCACCATCAAAAACATGATTCAAACACTGCCTCTGCAAAAAAATTTAAAATTTTTTTACCCAAATTCCGACCCCTTTTGGCCATCCAAATAAATGTGCAGTAATTGCAGATGGGATAATCAGTAGTATTCAAAAGCTTCATTATCACTCTCAATTAATCCACTGGCACAGTATGACTCACCTGTCCTCTGGCTCATCTTGAGACTGTGGACTCTCCACCTGGAAAAACAATTATGTTCCATTTCATTCCATGGTTCAGAGGATAACAAAGATTAAAAAGGTGATATTTTTCAAAAATGATTTACAATGTGAACGCCTTTTATCGGAGTGCATGTCAATAACACGTAGGTTTGAACCCCCACGATGCCTTAAGCGAGCACAGACTGAAACCTCAAATGCGTCTCCTATCGGATGTCCAACTATACCTATTCACTAGGTAACAGGTTGTTTCCTGGTCCTTTGCACAGATCTCGCATTAGCAGGTTAATTTTGAGCTTCTTGGTTTTTATATAGGTGTTTTTGACCCTACAAGTGTCTAAAAGCTATCACTTTTGTTTAAGTTGTTATATAATTTTTTTTGGTGATATTGTCATAGGTCACATTTTCAGAAAGGTCTGCTATGTACAATGAAGGTTTCATTCAGAGTATGCATAAAAAAAAACCCCGAGCTTAAGTTGACCAGAATCGGATGGACATGGGCCGCACCCATGTTCGTCCGATTCCTGAATATTCTGGGAATCAGCTATTGACATAAAGATGCCCAAAAAAAACATAATCAGTCCATTTGTAAATATGATTTTAGATATGCCAAAATTCAATTGACTCTGTTGATCTATTGTAAGTTGAATTTGCATAGAACAATTATAACTTGTAAGTTGAATTTGCATAAATTGTTCTAAAAGGGTAGTTCTCATGCATGGGTAAATTACATCCAATGCCCTTCAAGATTAGTGGGAGCCTTGTTGTTTGAGTCATTGGTTATAATATAACACAAAATAAGTGACCTGGGATGTGGTATGTTTAGTTTTATAAAAGATCCAGGTTGTTGGGTTCTCTGTATGTGTCAAGTAAAGTTTAAAGGGATCATATATGTTTTTAATTATTAATAAGAAGCTTGGTTGGTAATACAAAGAATTGTCTTTTAAAAAAACCACACAGCTTAAGCAGCCACAAGGTTCTACTTGTCATGGGTGGCTTAAGCAGCCACCACACTGAGAAAAATGCCCTAGATCATACAAAAGGTGGCATGATCAACAATACTTACACAAACACGGCTCAAAGAATCCAGGATAATCCAAAGACTATAATAAATACCCATTCCCACATTGTTTTTACAACAGAAACTTCAACAAGAACTCAGAACATGGAGTGAGATGAAATCAATCATTTTAATATTACACAGAATAAGCAACCCTACTTTTTAGCATACAAAAATTAATTACTATAACATCGCACAATATCCTTAGATTTAAACCATATCCTTAAATTTAAGGTACATATGCCCAAATTCTTATAGCGGTGTTTGCATAGCCTTTAATTTTAAAATCCAGAAGAATTCGAAACAAAATTAAAGCTGATTCAGATGCTTAACATAGATAGATTGTGGCAAAACCATTAATAGAAAAAACGAAGTAAACTATGGTTTGACATCTCTATGAAAAGAACTGGGATAGAAAACATTTACATGCCAATAAGAAAACATAATTTTAAAAATAACCACAACAACCACTAGGAGAATTTCAGGCATTCACATATTGGTTATAAGCATAGGTTTGAATGGTAGACCAAACTTGAAATATTTTAACGGGTATGTACAGAAGCGACAATACAATTAGCTAGAAAGCTCAAACTGAAATAAAGGTATGCTAAATTAAAGAGGCTTGTTAATTATAGAGAACAAAAAATAACCACCAAATTAACATTACATCCAAGATGCTAGTTTTGCTTACATAAACATATTTAAAGTCAAATATATTGGTGTTGCATTAACTTAAGTCAAATATATTGGCGTTGCATTATTTACTTGAGTCAAATATATAGCGTTGTTTGCAACATAATAATAAAAGTACATTCCTATGAGATTGAAATAGAATTATATGTTGAAATACATTGAATTAACTAATTTAAGAAAAATGGTTGCAAATCTCCAAGTTTACCAACGTTAAAATGTGTTTTCAAAAGATAAAAGAAGAATTATATAGATATCACGAACAATATGCTTTGTCTTAAGGTGGTAAAGCTAACAAAGTATATTAAAAAATAAATTACAACATGGTTTGCAATCTAGAGATAAATTACATTTTGGCAAACATACACAAATTTGGAGTTTTTAAAGCAGATACTCCAATCTTGAGATAAATATATTTCCAAAAGAATCTGATAAATTATTGATAGTTTTCATTACCATTCTTAGATTGGGAAGAATAATTAAAGGTCTTTTGTCGGGTTATACACAAAGATCAGGCTAGAAAATCAACTTAGAATTTGAATACTAATTTAACATAAATGTTGAACAAACACTTATTTAAGAGAAGAGATAAGTTAAACTAGTCAGGATAAGGATAACATCCCACTCACCATTTTGTGGTAATAAGGGTAATGTTCAACTCATCGATCAAAGTATCCAGAATGTTTAAGCTGACAATGATTAAAGCTAAAGCTAAGTTTGGCTAAATACTGGCATTTTTCAAGTGTCTTCATACTACTTTGGGGCATTGTCTATACAAAATTCAAAATATTTGACTTATTTTTCAAACAGTGATTAAAGCTAAGTCTGGCTAAATGTTGGCATTTTTCAAGTGTCTTCATACCACCTTGGGGCATTGTCTATACAAAATTCAAAATATTTGACTTATTCTTCAATCTGTATTATATTACAGTGACGATCAATATGACCCTAAAATTATTAGCAGGGGAGTGCCAATATCACTATGCTATTGCTAGACTAGTGTAACAATTAATATCCTTCCATTCTTAAGACTTGACTCGATCTTCCAAAATTAAAACCTTGACCTAAAAACACCCTTACATTTCTCAAACCCTTTAATCTTAGGTCAAAACACCCTTACATTTCTCAAACCCTTTGATCTTAGGTAACACCCTTACATTTGTCAAACCCTTTGATCTTCTTCTAGGAACATTGAGTAACATAAGTGTTGATCATAGTTACACTCCAAATTATTGTTTGATTTTCTTATATGAAAATTGAGTAACACAATTCATCATAATTACACTCCAAACTAAGATAGTTATAAGCATATTACATAAAGACCTTTAAATTGCAAATCAAAAACTCTGGTCACAATGATATATATTTTAATTGGAATTGGTAAGAGAATAAGAAAATAAATCCATGTTGATTAAAATAAACTAAATCTCTAATACAGAACTTTAAAGATCCTAAGATAGATTATTTTGGAGTCTCTATATACTCTCCCTTTCTACTTATTTATTCATATATAAATCAATTTAAACATTTGTTGCTTCCTTTAAATTTCAAATCTTAACTTATGAATTAAGCCTAAATTTAAAAGCATTTAATTTTCTATGTCAAGTGTCACAATTTATTACAAAAAGTCTTTCAAAATCTCATCTAAGACAATTCCATCCATAAGATCCTACATTAATACGTCCAAATTTGTACTGGTTACCATTAAAACTCAAAATTTGCAGAATTTTGTATAGTACAATGTAATATCCTACTCTATTTTGTTGAGCCGATGCATTATTAGGATCGAACATTTAAAACAAAAATGGAATTTGAGACATTCAATTACCTTGAAATACATGTTAATATAGCATATGACTAAGTCGTGTAACAATTAATCTACTTTATGATGATTGTTCAATTCCACCTTCATTTATAATGTCGTAAACACAATTATTTTTTATATCTTTATCATTTAAAAAGAATTATAATGTTATGTGTTATTGGGGATAAAAATATAAAATCAAATATAATGTTGTGTGATATAAATGTGTCATGAGGAGGTTTTGTTTTGGAATCAAGTAAAATAAACCTTTTAGAATCAAGTAAAATAAATCGATAAAGGTTTTAGAAATTGTTTTTTTTTAATAATCTCGATAATAAAATTTTAAAATAATATATTAATAATATAATTTTAATTTTAAATATAACTATATTTATATTTTAATAATTTATCCTCATATATTAAATTTTAAAAATATAATGTTTTTATTTTAATAATAAATAAAAACTATTAATAAAACCTGTAACCTATTGGCCTAAACAAATTTTAGCTCTATATCTTTTTGTACGGAGAGGTGCTTTCTAGTTATAGGAAATGCAATGTCCTATAAATATAAATTACATTAAAATTAAATATAAAAAAGAAAAAGAGAAATCAAATAAAAATTCAATTAAATAAAATTGGAAACATGTTATTAGTTAAATGCAATGTCTTATAAATATAAATTAAATAAATAAAAAATCAAATAAAAATGCAAGTAAACATTTTAATTCATTCAAAATAAAATTTAAAAATAAAAATAAAAGGATAAATATCCACGGTCATTTTCAATTCCAAGTAAAATTATTTCTATTTAGGAATTTGGAAATCAAGATCTCATTGTGCTAAAGTAGATGATGCATAAGGAGATTTCAATTTCTAATAATAAAATTTAGATACCATCACATTATATTATTATTTTTGGACCTAAACTTTAGTATCAACATATTTTATTGATTACTTTTGTGGTTAATCATCAATTTTCTCTTTTAGCTATATTTAAACTAATTTTAATTCTTTGATAAGAATCTTCTTAGAAGGCACATGTACCTTTTGACAGATAAAATATAAATTTTCCATACAAATTTATATAAATAATATATTAAAATGAACATGGTGTTAAAATTAAACAAAAAAAATAAAATATCCACAAATTAAGTTCTTATTATCTCCATCTAAACAAAGACAATGCAATCATAAATTATCTTGCTATTTTAATTGTAACTTTTATTAATATAAAGTTGTATGCCGTTATTTTTTTCCACTCTAATTTAAATATATCTAAACTAAGAGAGTAGCAATTTTGTAGCCTTTATCCAAATGTGAGAACTCATTCATATTTTTCAAAGTTCAATAACTCAACTAAGCGGTAGGAAACACTAGCTATACGGCATTGTTTAAATTGTATTGGGTTGCCAATATTTTAGAGTTAAAAACTAAAATATTGGATTTTGAATTTAGTTTCTTTGTTATGGTTAAAATATAGAATAATGTCCAATATATTATAAATATAGAATATCACAAGGTAATGGATATGTGAATAGTTGTAAATTGTTTATGAATAGATAGTAAATTTTATATAATAATTATATTTTTTAATGTTCAAGTGTGGTGAATAATTAGTAAGAACTATAGTAAATTATTGGCAATAAAATTAGTATTTAGTAGAAAAGCTTTAAAGTAGGGGATACTTTTAGTGTAAATAAGAAAGTTTGAATTAGATTTAAAAATTTTAATAACTTTCTTCAATATATATAAAGCAAATATAAAGTAACCAAAGGAAAGAAGAATATTTTACCTTGTAAATTATTTTAGATGTTAAATAAAATTATTTGTTTATTTTGTCAGAAAAAATTATATATATTAAAGTAAAAGCGTATATAAGTTTGTTATATTTTTAAAAGGTTAATCTGTCCATGTAAATGGGTATAGATGTATATATATAATTAAAAAAGGATATATGCCATCTTGTGAATATAATAAATAATATTATTATATTTATAGCCAATTATATTAATATTATATGTTTATATATTTTATATTATAAGAAATAAAAATAAGAAACCTACTTATTTAATTAAAATGTGTATTAATTTAGTGTTTTTATTTAGCTATAAATTAAAATTTAATTATAATTATTACTAATTAAATAAAAATTCTCGTTTTATTATATTAAAATAAATATTTCATAATTAATATAATAATACTTATGTTATGCTATATTGTGTTATGTAAACATTTGGCTCAGTTAAATTACACAAAAATAAAATATTTATTTGATCCCTCTTGGTGCTTGGTAGATTAGGATTTAAGATAGATCTAGACTAGAAATATATGTTTAATTCTTTTTATTAAACTGAATATTATATTGAGTGTTTTTTTAATGAATATTTTAGATTTTTTTTCAAATGTAAGTCATTCTTACACAATAAACAAAATCTATGCGGTGGCAATGTGCAAAAAAAACGGAATGACTTATTGAAAAAGCAAAGGAAAGGCACAAATATAATACACACAAAACAACATGAGTTGTGGTTCTTCAATTGATCACACAAACTTGACTTGATTATAAGGAACCCATCATGGGGCATTTATCATTTTTCAACTAGTGTCTCACTTAAAATAGCTTCAACATGCAAAAACACACTATATTTGACATTTCAACAACATGCAAACACAAACTGACACTAATTAACTCAAACCCTAAATTCGGACTGCTCTACATGTGGAAGTAATTACAATTTCCAACACCCCCCCTTAATTACCAATGTATGACTCAACATAACTCAATCATGACTCAACATAGCTAAACTATGCTTGCTAAGCTTACAATATAAATTGACTCAATCATCACTCAAAAATGTATGTTGGTCTAAGTCTTAGCTAGGCTTACAATGACACAAAACTTTGACAAAAAAAAAAAAAAAAATCTTCCAAATTCTATATCCTTTTGATTATCTCTTGTTCTTTATTTCCGTACATTCCATATTTCTTCATTTGATGCTACTGCAATGTTTCTTTGACTTGTTTTGTATTTGTTCTAAAAAACAATCTGATCATGTCTTCTACAACTTCCTCTTCAAAGATTCGTTCAACCATGGACTAGTGTCACAACTCTTCATCTTTAAATTGTGTTCTTCCATCTAGTTCTTGCACTTCATATCCCTCATATTCTTTCTACCATATTTATTGATAGAAAAATCTCATCTTTTCTTGACTCCATTGCTGAAAAATGGTTTCACTACAAGGAAAACACCTTCTAGCGGAGGTTATAACAGAGGTTTTCAGTGTTATAAAATTGACAAAAATTACCAAAAAACATCTTCTAACACATTTGTTTGTGATAGTAGATGTTTTAGTGGAGATTATAATAGAAATTCATTACAACAAAAAAACTTTGGACGACCAGAGGTTTTAGCAGATGTTCTTTTTGCTGTGCGCTTCATGGAACAAATAGCACCGGCGCACTACATATATAAAAGCACTGTGTTGCATACATAATTAAAAGAATCGAGGCATTGAATGCAAAGAGCACCAAAGAATTAAATGTATAATGCCTTGGTGCTTATCTATCAAAAAATTCCTCGAGGCATTCTTTTAAGGAACGACACCGGGGCATGCAAAAAATGATTGCACTCTTGGTGCTTTTGTTTAAACTTAGAGTGTTAATGCATATTATTTGTATAAACGCATTGGCGCATTAGGGATAAAAGGACCGATGATGTTAATTTTAATAATGCATCAATGATTTATAAACTTCGGTGGATATTCCACTGGACAAT
Source organism: Pinus taeda (assembly GCA_000404065.3). Lineage (NCBI taxonomy): Eukaryota > Viridiplantae > Streptophyta > Pinopsida > Pinales > Pinaceae > Pinus > Pinus taeda. The sequence continues at coordinate 66,216 of APFE031462268.1, forward strand.
TTGTCACAACAAATCTGATAATAGTATTAAAATACTAAATTTCTACACTATTACAGTTTATCAAAATTCTAGATCTGTAGATTTAACTGTAATTAGTGCATGCATGTGAATGGAAATTATTTATAAAAGTAGAGAATGACAAAATAATCTCGCACACACACATAAGACACAAGATATGATCTATGGGAAACTCATTCAGGAGAAAACCCAACTGGAAGGTGAGACCCCTTCGATCTCTTTCTCTGCAGGGAAATATGGATACATGTACAAAGAAGTAATGTATGTGGCTCATGGGCTACTACAATACTCAAATCTCCTCTATGTGCTCTAACTCTTATCTCTCTTGGCTATATTTGCTTAGCTATGGAACAAAATGCTCTCGAAATAATGGAATGCCTCTTCCTCTTAGTGGCCCAGTGATAACACAACCCAAAAGCCTACTAGTGGTTAAGTTTGACTACATAAACTCTTAACTCAAGCTACAATTAGATTCTTATAGAGTCTTTTACATCAAAAACACGTGGCCAACCCCTTTTCCATGAATAATGGAGGTTGATAATCCAAAATTAAACAGGAACACAACAAGTTACAAATATTGTTACACAGTTATTTGTCACCGTCCCTATTACCCCTTCTCCCGCACCTTGGAGGACTCATTCTGGGACCTGTGAGAAGTGACATGACCTGGAAACACTTGCTTTGCATTCCCCTAGACATGAAATTCATATACCCTGAAGACACCTTCTGCAAAATACCCATAAAAATAGCCCTTTTTCCATTGGCGTGGTTTCTCTGTGTATCACTCGCGCCAATGGGGGAAATCCTCCAAAGAGGGCATGCCAGCTGGCGCTCTGTCTCAGAGTCGCACTCGTGCCAGCCCAGTTGGGTAAAGTTTTTAACAAAAAAACTTACGAAGGTTCTTCCTAACCCACTCATGAACTGAATCTATAATGAGTTGGGTCAGTTTGGCTTCGAATCTCCATAGGAGGGAAGTAGTTCTCCACCTCTCATGGAAGCTTCTTAGTGATAAAGCCAACCCCATGAATATTGTAGAAAATCCTAACTCCTTCTCCTCTATCTATAAAGGCTTGTCCTTTTTCCTTTGACAAGCTAGTTCCAAAGTTCTAGTTCCAAATTCTAAGTCCCAAAGTCTGAGAATTGCTAAGCTCATGCTACAAGAAGCCTTCTTCATTCCCATAAGGCTAAATCAAAAGTGAGGAGATTCTTGTCCAAGTAACCAAGGAGAGAGAGGCTTGTTCCCCAGTCCCAACAAGCTTTGCAAGACATGTGCTGCTGATCACCCAGCCAAAGGAGGATTTGATGTCAAAACTATGGTTGTATTCTTCTTTGTTTATCAATAATAGACGACTATCATTATGGTTCCACTCTTATTGTCTTTGTAGTGATGATTGAGTTATATCCTTTATGATTGATATATAGTTGCATCTATTGGATTTTATTCTTGTATTTGTGTCGTTCTTTGCATGTGCAGGTGTTCATTCACGAGGATCGTGGGGATTGTGACCAGCTGAAGCAAAGGAACGGGAGTGACGACTCTTCTACAAGTACTAGCGTTGGAATCTAGGTAGGCCCTCATCATCGGTCTTTAATTTGCAATTAGGAACCTACGTGTTAGCATTGTTTGATTGTTGCTAGATCCCATTTGGGCTAGTAGGGATCGCCTCTGTCCGTAGAGGGGATTTACCTCCACAACAATTTGGTGACTCCACTGGGGAGTTGGCTTTTTGTCTTGTTGTTTGATTGTTGCTAGACCCCATTTGGGCTAGTAGGGATCACCTCTGTTCGCAGAGAGGATTTACCTCCATAACAATTTAAAATTGTTTTGGAGGTAAATCCTCTCTGCGGACAGAGGCGATCCCTACTAGCCCAAATGGGGTCTAGCAACAATCAAACAACACTAACACATAGGTTCCTAATTGCAAATTAAAGACTGATGATGAGGGCCTACCTGGATTCCAACGCTAGAACTTGTAGAAGAGTCGTCGCTCCCATTCCTTTGCTCTAGCTGGTCACAATCCCCACGATCCTCGTGAACGGACACCTGCACATGCAAAGAACGACACAAATACAAGCATAAAATCCAATAGATGCAACTATATATCAGTCAGAAAAGATATAACTCAATCATCACTACAAAGACAATAAGAGTGGAACGATAATGATAGTCGTCTATTATTGATAAACAAAGAAGAATACAACCATAGTTCTGACGTCAAATCCTCCTTTGGCTGGGTGATCAGCAGCACATGCCTTGCAAAGCTTGTTGGGAATGGGTAACAAGCCTCTCTCTCCTTGGTTACTTGGACAAGAATCTCCTCACTTTGGATTTAGCCTTATGGGAATGAAGAAGGCTTCCTGTAGCATAAACTTAGCAATTCTCAGAGTTTGGGACTTAGAATTTGGAACTAGAACTTTGGAACTAGCTTGTCAAAGGCAAAAGGACAAGCCTTTATAGATAGAGGAGAAGGAGTTAGGATTTTCCACAATATTCATGGGGTTGGATTTATCACTAAGAAGCTTCCATGAGAGGTGGAGAACTACTTCCCTCCTATGGAGATTCGAAGCCAAACTGACCCAACTCATTATAGATTCAGTTCATGAGTGGGTTAGGAAGAACCTTCGTAATTTTGTTTGTTAAAAACTTTACCCAACTGGGCTGGCGCGAGTGTGACTCTAAGACAGAGCGCCAGCTGGCGCGCCCTCTTTGGAGGATTTCCCCATTGGCGCGAGTGATACACAGTGAAACCGTGCCAATGGAAAAAGGGCTATTTTTATGGGTATTTTGCAGAAGGTGTCTTCAAGGCATATGAAGTTCATGTCTAGGGGAATGCAAGGCAAGTGTTTCCAGGTCATGTCACTTCTCACAGGTCCCAGAACGAGTCCTCCAAGGTGTGAGAGAAGGGGTAACAGGGACGGTGACAAATTACTGTGTAACAAATATAATCATAAACACAGAGATGCAATGGAAAAACAATTCATTTCATTCATAGAAAAATAATGAACTATGCTTACATACAGAATGGAAATAAGATAGTTCAGATGATGATAGCTTATCTTTGAGAAGAGATGTGGCGGCTACATGCCTCTGAACTGTTTTACAATGAGGAAAAAGGGCCTATTTATTATTGGAAAACATGAAAAAACCCTAAAAAACCAAAACCCTAACCCTAGGAGATGTAACACCAAGAGTTTGTGGGCCTCGTTGGGGTTAGTTGGGCAACCAATTTCCCAGGGTCGTAACTTGGTCATATTATCTCCGTTTGGTGCGTATAATACCTTGTTGGAAAGGTCTCGTCGAGTACTACATGTTTTTCTGCATGCCCCCACCTATGACTAGAGGCCTATTATAGACCCCAAAAAGCTACCGTTTAGGGGGTCAAAACTGCTCCAGAAGTTCAGGGCCCGAAAAACTGCTAAAAATAGTAAATATTGAAATGAACAAGGAAACAAATGAAATTGACTATAGGGAATCTAGGTGGAATAGGCGAGTGGCTACCAATATCCACCTAGATCATTCCTACCCCCTTAGGAAGCAATGGTCCCCATTGCATCCGGAGCGTCCATGAGGTGAGGAAATTTCTGTTGAATGTGGTCCCTAGTGAACCACTTGCCCTTGTGAAGGAGTTGGCCTGATTTGACAACTCGATATAACTGTATCCTCTATTGGCGAATGTTCTTGATCTATGTGTACATGATCTGATCAGTTGTGGCATGTTCCATGAAGTCCAGGTTGAGCTCTGTTAGTGTGAGCTATTCTACAATGTCATATGTGTCCAACAATGGTGGAAAGTATGGCTGAAGGTGATCTACATTGAACATTGCGTGTAGACCAAGGAATGGTGGGTTGGTGAGCTCGAAGGGATTGTCATTTATGGCCTTGGTGATGGTGTATGGTCCATATCAGAGTAGGTGAAGTTTGCGGTGGGGTCCAACAAGGCACTACTTCTGCAAATGTAGCCAAACTTTGTCGCCCACTTGGAACTTGTGCGACACTCGATGTTGATCATGGAGCTGCTTGTACTTAGCATTAGCTCTCTCCAATATATCATGGACCTATTGGCAGATGTGTTGAATGTGCTAAATGAAGTTGTTAGCGCTTTCATCTTAGCACTAAACGTGAGCCGAATCTACTTGAGTGGTTACAAATGGTATGGCCACATCGATGGGGTATAATGGCTGAAATCCCAGCCCTTCCTGAAAGGGGATGTGGCTTGTTGAGTTATGGAGAGCTCCATTGTAGCTATGTTGGACATAGGGGAGAATTTCAACACACGTGCGTGGATGCTTCGAGTTGTACATGCGCATAATGTGTACGATGATCCAGTTGACAACCTCTGTTTCACCATCAGTTTGGGGATGGAAAGCCATGGACTTAGTAAGTTTTGTATCCAGTATCGACCAGAGACTTGACCAAAATGAACTCACGAATCTGCCATCCCGATCTGAGGCAATGGACTATGGGATCCCAAAGCGTACTCACACTTGGTCAAAGAAGAGATTAGCAGTGGCCTCTGTTATGATACTCTTCTTTCAGGCCACCATGATGTCCATATTAGAGAATCTATCAACGAACACGAAAACACAATCATTACTGTGCTTAGTAGAAGGAAGGCCCCACATGTAATCCATGGAGACAAATTCCCAAGTTTGTCTAGGAGTAGGTAGAAGAGTATAAAGGCCTTGGTTCTTGATGGTTGCTTTGGAAATGGCACAGGAGGTGCAGGATCTAATGTACTTCTCAACATCCTGTTGAATTTTTGGCCAATAAAAATACTTCTACAATACTTCCATTGTTTTCTCTACTCTAAAATATCTAGTGACCCTACTGTAGTGTGCCTCCCAAATCATCTTGGCATGCCCACTTGAAGGAACACAAATGTGTCTTAGGTGGCATAACAGTGCATCATGAAGGTGAAAATTTGGAACTTGCTTCCCTTCTAGGAGTGTCTGGTATATGCTGCCAAATTTTGGATCACTCTTGTAAAGATCTGGCCACCCCTATGTCTCATGCCCATAAGAGTTGAGCAAAGTGATCAGTTCCATGATTGGTGGTCAGTTGAGGTAATCAATGACATTATTGGTACTACCCTTTTTATACTTAATGTTCAAATGGAACTGTTGCAGATAGGTGGACCATTTCTGATGGCGATCATTCTGCAACTTCTCATGTGTCTGTATGAATTGTAGAGGTCAGTGGTCTATGTGGATGACCGTTTCCTTCCCCAGAATGTAATGCTTCCATTGACAGTAGGCTTGCATAATGGACTACATTTCTTTGTCGTAAGTGGGGTACTTTCAGACTTTGTCTGAAAGTGTCTTACTGTGGTAAGCCACTAGAGGCCCATGTTGATTAAGAAATGCACCAATAGCATAGCTGGAGGCATCTATCTCAATCTCAAATGGTTGTTGCAGGTCTGGTAATGTGAGAACTAGTGAAAAAAATATGCAATTATTCAACAAGGAGAACGCTTTTTGTTGGGTTTCCAACCAAAAAAGCTTTGCTTTTGCTCCACCCTTAGTGACTTGACTTAAAGGCCAAGTGATATGAGAGAACCCCAACACAAACCTACTCTGGGAATTGGAAATACTTAAAACATTATGGAGCTCTTTTAGAGTGGTTGGGGCTGACCAATCTTGAATGACTTATATCTTGGATGGGTCCACATTTACACCCTACTCATCAATGATGTATCCCATATATTGAACCTGGGTCAGGCCAAAGGTGCATTTCTCCAAGTTAGCACACAACTTGTGTTGTTGCAAGGTTTGAAGGACCTGTCGAATATGGTGGAGGTGCTCTTCCCAACTCTGGTTGAAGATCAAGATGTCATCTAAATACACCACCAAGAATGCATTGTTGAAGGGTCGCAAGATGTCGTCTAGCAGTCTCAAGAAGGTTGCAAGGACATTCGTCAATTCGAACAACATGATCAACCATTTGAAAAGGCCCTCCTTGGATTTCAAGGAATTCTTCCTCACATCGGAGGGTTCAATAGGCACCTGGTGATTACCTAACTTTAAGTCAATATTGTTGAAATATTTAGCCCCTTTGAGCTGGTCCAGAAGGTCATCAATCCATGGGATTGGGTACCTATTCTTGATAGTGATCTTGTTAAACACCCGATAGTCAATACAAAGCCTCCAGGTCCCATCCTTGTTTTGTACCAATACAATCAAGCTCCCATAAGGTGATGAGATTGGCCTAATGTGCCCTTTCTACAATAGTTCCAGAATCTCCCTCTTGATCTCATTCTTCTCCAAACTAGAGCATGGATAGATCGGTCCATTGGGAAGTGGCGCGCCCGGGGTCAGATCGATGGAGTGCTTGACCTGATAGTGCAAAGGTACCCTTGTGGGTGAGGCGAAAATATCCCTGTACTCCTCCATGACCTTGTCCATCTATTATTTTTGTGTAGAGGAGCCCTACCTCAAAGCCATGGCCACAACCTTCTTCTTGCCCTCGGGGCAAATCATAAGCAAAAAAAATTCCTAGTTTGGGAAATGATCTTACTACATTTCTTTGCAGTGATCAAAGAGATGGTGGTAGGTGGGGCTAGCTCTAGTATCCTGTACAACTTATTAGCCAAAATAATAATCAAAGAGTAAGGTCTAGACTCATATACAACATGTCGCTTCCGCAAGTATGGTTGTCCTAACAATACATCACAAACCTCAAGCGGAGAAATGTCACACAATACCTCATCCATGAAGGGCTTGATGCTATAGGGAAGGTGACACCACTAGTTGACGTGAAGATATTGTCCTTGGTTAAGCGACATGATGGTGTACAACTGTGGATGGGTTGTAGTCTTTAGGCCCAAATCCTTCACAACCTCTGCTAAAATGAGGTTCTTTTGGCTCCTGCTGTCAACAATGAACTGCAACGGAAAACCCTTCACCCACTTTTGCGAGTGGAAGAGGCATTCCCCCTCCTCTGGATCTTCAGGCTCTTAGTGGTGGCCACAGTGGCACTCAGCCCTACATAAATGATATGGTTCCCTTTTTTAGTTTCCTTATTGGGTTCTGATTCAGAGTCAGAACCTGCGTCTGATTCAGAAGCCTTCATCTCAGCCACCAGTGACTGCTTGGCCTAACACTCACTTGTATTGTAAGTGGAGCTCTTATGGAACTCACACCATTTTCCCATGTCCTTCTTTGTCTTTGTGGTGTTGTTCTTTTCTTGTGGCTTCGCCAGGCTATCCTAGGTAGCCTTGCCTTGGCTTGGCCCTTTATTATGTGGTTTGGGGGCACATTTTCCTTACTTTGGATTTGCAGATCCAAAATCCCACTTCTTTTGTTTAAACTTCTGCTCAATCTTGGCAGTGTACCGATACGCCATGTTGAGGGACGAAATTTCCGTTAACTCCATCTCGTCCTGGATGTACTTGTGTAGAAAACCATGATACTTGAGCACTAAATTTCACTAAGTATCCTTGAAACTCAGCTTCGTGTTATGGAAAATATTTGTGAACTATAGCACATCTTTGTCCCTTCCCTATCGTAGCATGGTCCACTTTATGTATTTGTCTTCATAGCTCTTGACAGGGTAATATTGTTCTTTGATGGCATCTTAGAAAGAATTCCAAGTGGGTGTAGTTGAAAACAACGACAGCTCACTCTCATCCTTTTGTTCACAGTAGGTTTCCCACCAGTCTTTGACATGTGGGGTGGCTTTGAGAAGTGCAAAAGTAACCTTTTCCTGATTGGAAAAGTCATGGTACTAGAGAACTTGATATATATATTGAACTTAATTGAAAGGATCATGTATACCATGCTATTTTTTTTTTATGATTACTCGACTTGTTGTCAATTTCTTTATTGGTGAAGAATTGGTTCCTCCATCATTATACCCCTTCGTCTTTCAAAACTTTGTGCTCTTTTACAATCTTATTTATGCCAAGTAATATTCATATATATGTGCTTATACTATTATTTCTATATATTCCATGATTTCACTTTATGTTTAGTTATGAATAACTAAATCCTACCCAAGGTCGGGGTTTTGTACTCTCAATTACATGATTTAGGGAACTATATGACTAGTGACATACGTGCATACATACAAGGATGCAGCGTAATATACCCTCATTACAACTAGACTTACGAGCATAAGATTTCCCTATTTAGTTTATAAGGATCACCTAGATATTACATGTTTCATATCGACAATTCATTTCCTTAAGGAGATGATAAGGATATCCTGGTAGTTTTACTAGGATACAATTTTGTCAATAATTATTCCCTTCAACTATATAATTTACAAGGAATTGCAATATAGCTAAAAGTAAAATCTTTACATGTATCTCAAGTCCAATTTCTTAATTTCTTTTCAGTTGCATGTTGTATTGTTATCTCCTGTTTATATTATCTATTAACAACCTTTACGTAACCACCATTTATTACTTATCTTAGTGCCAAAGAGAGAGTATACAGAACTATGTAAATAGTTCTAGAAATTCTCCGCATCTATATGGATACATACATATATATGTACTAAGAGGATTTATATACAACAATAATTTATCTCGACAACAAAAGCACTATATTTATTAACAATTTATCCTCTTTCGTATCCCATCAACTCATTAATGTAACATAATACAATTCCTCTAATCTAGATCATATAATCCGCAAAATAACGATATGTTTCAAAAAATTATTAAATTAGGAAAATATGCTATCTATGCATGAAATTTTTCTTGTATGTAGTCGATCCATAAATTCAATTTAATATTTTCACCATAACATCATTAAACCATTTCAAAATTTGATCTGAAAATGGAATGTACATGTTTAAGGGTGCAAGGTATCCATTTTCATTTATGTAAACGAGTGCACAGATACTCCAAGTTTAAATCTGCAAATATGTGCACTTCTTATTTCTAATATAGAGATTGACTGTAGGGGCATTTACTGGATATGTCACCTCTAAAGAGAGGATGAGATCTAGAAGCTACCTGGCCCTCTACAGACTCTGCCTAAAGAAATAAAAATTAAACACTCATATTCAATTAAAAACAAGACCTTGCTTGAACTTGACATTATGCATAATCTTAGCTTGAAGGAGATGTATGTATTTTCTTCTGTTTATGTGTTTTAACTTGATTTGTTTTATCTGATATTAAACATATATATTAGACATATAAGGTAGCAAATAAACATCACACGTAATAGCAAATGTAATAAGGAGTTCACCCCAATCTCGTGGGCTACGTCTCCTGCGAGCTCTAGTCAACTAGACTTGGCTCTTTGGGATTATGGCTTGAATTCTTTTACAAGATCCACACTCAACTCCAAAAGGTTACTGAATGAACCTATGGGTCATATACATCCCTATCATGGCTGCCCACTTTGTGCAGGCAGATCTAGGCTCCCTTGGACTTGATTCCTTCAGTAGGTGCACTAAGCTTCCCTGAGCTTCTTAATGGCACAAACTCCTTAAGAATGCTTCAAATGTCTCTAAAACTTTTGCTACTGTCTCTAGCACATATCTGACATAAACAAATGACTATTCATTTGCTCAAAATGAGCACTGCATCCCCAATCTAGGCCTTATCCCATGGATGGCTCTGGGCTGCCTGAAACTTCAATTCAGCATCTCGGCTTTTAGAAGTCTCCAAATTATTTAGAAAACACCTTCATTGGATTCAAAAGGTTCCTTACAGCAGAAATAGGCTTTCGTTTCACCTGAAACAGATGAACCTAGCCCAACACATCTCAATCACTGAAATGGCCCTCATGGCTCTGAAAGCTTCCCTGAAGCTAAACAGTAAGAAGAATGCCTCAACAAGAAAAAATATCTGTAGAAATGGATTTAGAACACTAAAATCCTTTAGGAATGACCTTCATTCCACATTCAATGGTTGCACACATCCCAATGGAGCTCCCAAACTGATATGGCCCTAATGGCTCCTGGAACTTCCATGAAGCAAAAACACCTACAAATGACCTCAGATGGCTATGAAACCTATGCCAATGACTTCTGAATGTCGAAGAGACCCAAAATAAAAGAAAAACATTGTCCAAAAAGGACTTTCCTAGCCAAAGTTATGGCTCATTGAAGATTTCCTCCAGTTTGGCCTAGAATCACTCCAGCTAACTGTAGTGGAAGTTCAGTTAGCTTCGCCAATTATGGCGGGACCGGTCCGCCAAATTTCCCGCTCTAACTGTTTGATGGATGGTGTATGTGACCGCATTACCCAGACATGGCAGTTCTGTGCCTCGGATTTAGTGCCAACCTTTAATGCACGGTTAGGTGAAGTGGTTGTTTGTCCCGCGTTTGTGGCAATGTGACCACGTTGCATAAACATTGAACGTGACTATGATACATTCTGCCGGCGGTTATGTAATATGTCCCAAGGTTTCGAGCATGGTGGTCATGTGTATGGGGACTAGCCCCGTTCGAGCACCGCCAAAACAAAATTCAAAACTGTTATCCAATTCATTCCTCTTACATATCAAGTCCCTACCACATGGTCTAATGGTAAGACGAGGAACTGTTACCTGACAGGTCGCGGGTTGAAACCTCTCCGCTGTCAAAAAAATTTTAATATGACCGATGCCCTCCACTGATGTCATCCAGGCCATGTTGCTGCCTCCGAGCCTGCCACGTGGCAGCTTGCCATTCGTTGCCCAAAACAGAATATTCCAAAAAATATTTTATGGAATATTCTATTTTAAATTTTTTTGAAAAAATTCAAAATTTAAATGTTATTGGGCAATTCTTCTTTTTGGCATAACTTTCTCATACAACAACCGTTTTCTGAACCATTCGTGGTGCTGAAATCAAGAATACAAGCTCTATCCGATCATTCAGGTTCAAACCAGTTGTAAGCACTTTCATTTTTGACCATTATACGACACTTGGGCCTGAGCTCCTGATCAAAAGTAAAAAGGTAAAACATAAAATAATTTCAAAATAATAGGCAAAACATAACTAAATTTCATCTAACTGCAATAATATGCTTAGGGAATATTCAGGAACAGAGCACGTTCTACCCAACCTTGAACTGTCTCCAACAGTTCCCCCTGAGCTAAGATCTTGCTCCTAGGAATCAACAAATCTTTTGTTCCCAAGTGGTTCTTCCTCAATGGACTTATTTGGTTTTTATTTCCTAACGTAGGTTTTAAGAACCCTTGTTTCAGCACCTTCTCAATACAAATCAATAATTTTCTGCAGTGTTCCCAGAAAACTGGACCTAACCTTCTTAATTTTACTTTCTTGTAGGGCATATTTCAATATTTTAGCCATCAGATGAGGGACATTTATGGCCATGCTATGAACCCAATGAATAACTATCGTCATGTAATCACTCGAAATATCAAGCTTGTGATGATTCATAATTGTCCTGAGGACAACTTGAATCAAATATTTGGATGGTCCTTGGGGAAAATCTTGCACTTTTAATCCATTCATTCGAACATATACTTTTTTATCATATATTTTATTACCCATTTCAATCTTTCCTAGAATATGGGCTTTCTTGGAGTCCAATATTGCTCCCCCTCTGTGTGAAATTTATGTTGCTCTTACAACTAGATTAGGGCCTAGGTTTATACTCTTCCCAAATATTTTTAATTCCATTGCTTTATCATCATAATTTTCTATGGCATCATCTATCTTATCATTTTGGAAAATGAATTGTCCAAATATAAATTTATAAACCTCGCCTCTTCTTGGGATATCTAGCATATCTAATGGACAATTGTTTCTATCACTCCATGTATCGGCACACTCTTTGAATTTCTTTACTGTGAAGATCTCCTGGGAACCCCGTGTGTCAATTATTTGCATGGAAGAGGACGTTATCGTTTCAATTAAGGCCATCGTTGTCTTTTGTTAAGGCATGCTAGCTGAATGCATGTTGAATGTAATAATGGACATAGACTATGAGGAATGCATGTTAAATAAATTGTGACGAATACACGTCGAATAAACCGCGAGGAATGGACACACAAATGAGTTTTTTTTTAATTGTTTCTTTATTTTTCTATAAATCACTTTTATAAAGAAATGAAAATTTTATTTAGTGAATAAAATTGTTTATAAGGTGCTTTGACATTCCTCCTTTACTCCTATATTATCTAGGATACAAAATTAAAAATTCAAATTCAATATTTAGTTGTAAGATACACTTTATTAAAAATATCACTTTTAAAAATAGGGTTGCAATATTTTGATGTCATGTAAGATGATGTTGTAGTGTTTGCAACACCCTCCACAATTTTGGCTTGCACTCCAATTTCAAAGCCTTCCTTGGTCTTCCCCTTGATTGTTGCAAACACTTAAGCTCATTTCATGAGCTTTCCTAAAGTCCTCTGACCCCCTTTTGCTTGTTGGATCAACTGCCATCTTTTGGCATGTGTGACCAATATGTCATGTTTGCGAACCATTTCTGGTGGTTTTGAATGTTGGTCTTTCTGTATATGATTTTTCCTAGCTATGTAAACACCCATCGCACTCATACACAAAGTCTTGAGCATTGTCACACAAGTGTCGTCACGGTCATCCTAAAGTCTATCTCAATTGTCGCACTTGTCACTTCTTGTTATGAGACAGTCACATAGAGGGAATTGCTTTCTTGTTGCTCTTGTCGTATATGTTGTCACATTGTCAAAGTATGCTAAGTGTGTTATCTCAAGTTCAATTTCAAAAGAAATCTATCTTCCCCTCACGCTTAGCCACTTTTCCAAAAATCTTCTCGATTAGGCAACCCACCTACACCAGACCCTGACTAAACTGTGCATTGCTCAATCTCTACACTAAATGTTGCGACCTTGCTACCTAGAACTGTGAAGTGTGCAATCACTATCCTTCCGAGTAGTTGCACTACGCAATTCCAAAGCCCAGTAGCCTCCCTTGACCCCCAAAATTGCGCAACAATTCCTCCCAGCCTGACTTGAACTGTGCACTTTGCACTTCCAGTCCTATAGATCTTATCCTCTTTTGTTGGAGCTCCATAATGCGTAGATACCCCAGCCTCCCTTGGCCTCCAGAACTATTGAGAGGTGTCCCCTAGTGTCCTCCCTCAACCGAAGCTCACTAACCTTAATAACTGTGCAAATTTGTCCTCCAAGGCTCTCTTCTACCGAATACTCCTTGCCCTAAAAAACTGTGCATATCCACCTCCTAGGGTCCCATCTTGCATCAACCACTATCTTCCTTAACTATGCAATCTTGATTCCTAGTGGCCACTACCCAAATTTTCTCCCTAGTAAGGAATGTGCTTAGAAGTTCCTCAGCCAAGCCTGAGCTATGCTCTACACAATCTCAATGATCAACCCCGCTCTGTGTCACCTAGAACTGCGTAATGTGTAGTTACTGGGTCTTCTCTCTCATCCTGTCATTAATCTCGGGCCCAGTTCATGGATAACAATGCTTCATCTAATATTAGGGAGTTTTCAGATTGATGTCATCCTGTCATGAGTGAATCATAAGAACAGGTACACTGTCCAAACATGGCGAGATGATGAATAAGGAAAAGCAATAGGAAGCGTGCCCAAAGACTCACTTGTAGTCAAATGGACAAATGAAACTACCAAGGACAAGCAAAAGGAGCATAATATTGCAACCATCTTCTAGGACCGAAGATCATTGAAGACCCCACATCATCAAGCTATGTGGAGGAAAAGATAATGCACATCTAAGAACACATCTATCACTCAGCAACAATAACGACATGACATTATCACATCATTAAGCCAGTCCATCTCAGCAGTGCCATGAGTTGTCATATGCCACATCACCATTGTTGGCCATGTTTATTGTAAATCAAATGTATTGTAAATTGGAAGTCCAATGGACACACATGACTATGAAGAGTCATGTAAGTTAAAAAGTCAAAAGAAGCTGAACAACCATGAGAGTAGTCAAAGAGTCACAAGGGGTAAGTATCACCCCTTGGTTATGTATACCCCTTCATTGTATGAGAAAAATAATTTTCATCTTGGATCCTCCCGCAAAGCATTAGAGAGATCAGTCAGTTATGTGAGGAGAAAGGAGTGGCTCCAATGTCCCACTACTACGGCTAGCGTTGTATAACGTAAATAAGTTTCTTGGAACTTTTGCTTAATTATAGAAACCTTTTCAGGCCAACATGTTTTCATGGATGACTTATGGATGTTTGTAAGACTATTCTATGAACGTTTGTATTTCATGTTTTCTTTCACATGTACTAAGATAGTTGAACCATTTTCGTCATTTTAGTGCTTATCTTGTTGGGAATGTGCTGTAATGGCTGTCACTACTGTCTGATCCTTGTGGACTATTCCAACGGGATATTAGACAAACATTTTCTTTCTTATCAGTTATAATGACCATCACATCCATTGTGGACTATTTCGTTGGATGATAGATGGATCTTCTATTGTTCATTGGTTTTAATGACTATCACGTCTGCCGTGGACTGTTCCACTAGATGTTAGATAGGAATTTTTAGTTCATGTGTGTCTCTTCTTGGGTGGTACTATTACCTCTCACTTAGAGGCTCACTTTTCTCCCCGCATTTTACAGTAAGAGAACCTAGACAAAGTTGCATTGCACACTCACCATGAACACTTACCTTACTTTTCTAGGATACCATTGCATCAATCTCTTGTGCTGACAAGTAGAGCCGAGGAAGATCTGTAAGTATTTGGCAATCAGGTCTTCATACGAGATGGGACTCCATACGGAGGAGATCCCATGAATGTTGGCGGGTCCAGCATCGCTAAAAATCTTCTCGACTACGCAACCCAGCTGCACTAGACCCTGATAAAACTATGTACTGCGCAATCTCAACACTAAATGTTGTGACCTTGCTACCTTGAACTGTGAAGTGTCTAGTCACTGTCCTTCTAGGTAGCTTCACTACGTAATTCTAGAGCCCCGCAGCCTCCCTTGACCCCCAAAATTATGCAACAGTTCCTCCTAGTCTCACTTGAACTGTGCACTTCACACTTCAAGTCCTATAGATCTTATCCTTTTTTGTTGGAGCTCCATAAGGCGTAGATACCCCAGCCTCCCTTGGCTTCCAAAACTGCTGAGAGGTGTCCCCTAGTGTCCTCCCTTAGCCGAAGCTCACTGACCTTAAGAACAGTGCAAATTTGTCCTCCAGGGTTCTCTTCTACCCAATACTCCTTGCCTCGAAAAACTGCACATATCCACCTCCCAGGGTTCCCATCCTGCATCAGCCACTATCTTCCTTAGCTGTGCAATCCTGACTCCTAGTGGCCACTGGCCAAATTTTCTCCCTAGTAAGGATTGTGCCTAGAAGTTCCTTAGCCAAGCCCAAGCTACGCTCTCCACAATCTCAGTAATCAACCCTGCTTCCTATCACCTAGAACTGTGTAAGGTGCAGTTACTAGACCTTCTCTCTCATCCTGTCATCAATCTCAAGCCCAGTTCATGGATAACATTGCATCATCTAATATTAGGGAGTTTTCGGATTGATGTCTTCCCGTCATGAGTGAATCACAAGAACAAGTACACTGTCCAAACATGGCGAGATGATGAATAAGGAAAAGCAATAGGAAGCATGCCCAAAGACTCACTTTTAGTCGAATGGACGAATGAAACTACCAAGGCAAGCAAAAGGAGCATAATTTTGCAACCATCTTCCAAGACTGAAGATCATTGAAGACCCCACATCATCAAGCTATGCCGAGGAAAAGAGAATGCACATCCAAGAATACATCTATCACTCAGCAGCAATAACGACATGACATTATCACATCATTAAGCCAGTCCATCTCAGCACCACCATGAATTGTCATATGCCACATCACCATTGCTGGCCATGTTTATTGTAAATCAAATGTATTGTAAAGTGGAAGTCAAATGGACACACATGACTATGAAGAGTCATGTAAGTTAAAAATTCAAAAGAAGCTAAACAACCATGAGAGTATTCAAAGAGTCAGAAGGGCTAAGCATCACCCCTTGGTTATATATACCTCCTCATTCTATGAGAAAAATAATTTTCATCTTGGCTCCTCCCGCAAAGCATTAGAGAGATCGGCTAGTTATGTGAGGAGAAAGGAGTGGCTCCAACGTCCCACTACTACGGCTAGTGATGTATAATGTAAATATGTGTCTTGGAACTTTTTCTTAATTATCGAAGCCTTTTCAGGCCAACACGTTTTCATGGATGACTTATGGATGTTTGTAAGACTATTTTGTGAACATTTGTATTTCATGTTTTCTTTCACATTTACTAAGATAGTTGAACTATTTTGGTTATTTTAGTGCTTATCTTGTTGAGAATGTGCTGTAATGGCTGTCACTACTGTCTGATCCTTGTGGACTATTCCAATGGGATATTAGACAAACATTTCCTTTCTTATCGGTTATAACGACCATCACATCCGTTGTGGACTATTCCATTGGATGATAGATGGATCTTCTCTTGTTCATTGGTTTTAATGACTATCGCATCTGCCTTGGACTATTCCACTAGATATTGGATAGGAATTTTCAGTTCACGTGTGTCTCTTCTTAGGTGGTACTATTACCTCTCACTTACAGGCTCACTTTTCTCCCTGCTTTTTGCAGTAAGAGAACCTATACAAAGTTGCATTGCACACTCACCATGAACACTCACCTTACTTTTCTAAGATACCATTGCATCACTCTCTCATGCTAACAAGTAGAGCCGAGGAAGATCTGTAAGTATTTGGCAATCGGGTCTTCATACCCGATGGGACTCCATACGGAGGAGATCCCCTGAATGTTGGCGGGTCCAACATCGTCAACAGATGGCCACATCTTCTTTCTCATGGGTAGAATTGACAAATTTCCATCATGCAACCGGTTATTCATAAATGATAGTAAATGTATTTTTTGCATTGAAATGGTACCCAAACCTTTTTATAGTAAATGTCCTAACTAGGTCACTTGACCTAATCTTAAAACCTTAAAAAATATGTACAATATAGCAAAACCCTAAAATAGACCTTGCAAACCCTAGGTGTTATCATTTTATATATCCCTTGGAAACATTTAAATGTAATTAATACTTAAATTATAACGTCATCCAGCCTTACTTATAGGGTTTTAACCAAGAAACTACAAGTTTGAACTATTAAAGTTGAAGTTTGATTTTTCTTAGCCCACTACATTGTTCCCAAACATTTATGACATGCATTTACTTGAGGAACAAAAACCTTTCATTTTACCCTTTGAAATCCATGCGATTTGGAGTAATTTTTAACAACACAAGCATATAGGGGAAAAATTAAAAATATTTAATTCTATTAATTTTACCTATGAGTAAAAAAAAAACTCTCCAAGCTTAATCATTCAATTTGGCCTTGAAATGAAGGTTGGGCGTGCATTTTTGTGAAAGATGCCAAAATTTCCTTTCTTCACTAAAATGCACATTCAACCTTCATTTATTGGCTAATCTGATTGATTCAAATTGTAGATTGTTTATTTAATGATTTTACACACTTTTGCATTGTTATGTCTTTTCTTAGACTTCATTTCCAAACAAGAAATAAGAACTAGTCCCACTTGTCTCCATTCTTGTTACCTAGCTATCTTCAAATCCTAACTAGGCCACTTCACCAATCTTAAACTTCAACCCCTAAAAAATATGTATAATATTGAAAAACCTTAAAATAGACCCTACAAACCCTAGGTGTTACCTATCCGTTGGCAACATTTAAACCTAATTACTACTTAGATTATAAGGTCATCCAACCCTATAGGGTTTTAACCAAAAAATTACAAGTTTCAACTATTAAAATTCAAGTTTGATTTTTCTTAGTCCATCACTTGTTCCCAAACATTCTTGGTGTGCATTTATTTGAGGCACAAAAACCTTGCCTTTTACCGTTTGAAATCCATGCAATTTGGAGTATTTTTTAACATCACAAACATATATATGAAAAATAAAAAATGTTTTATTGTATTAATGTTATGTATGAGGAAAAAAATACTCTCTAAGTTGAATCATTCAATTTGGCTTTGAAATGAAAGTTGGGCATGCATTTTTGTGAAACAAGCCAACATTTCCTTGCCTCACGTCTAAATGCATGCCCATTCTTCATTTATTGGCGAATCTAATTGATTCAAATTGTATATTATTTATTTAATTATTTTACAAACTTTTGGATTGCTATATCTTTACTTAGACTTCATTACCAAACAAGAAATAAAAACTAGTCCTATTTTTATCCGTTCTCCTTAACTATTTATCTTCAGAGCCTAACTAGGCCACTTGACCTAACCTTAAAGTTAAAAGCCTAAAAAATATGTAAAATATAGAAAAACCCTAAAATAGACCCTACAAACAATAGGTTATATCTCTTTATCTATCCCTTGGCAACCTTTAAACCTAATTACTCCTAAAACAAGATCACACAACCTTACTTATAGCATTTCAACCAAGAAACTACAAGTTTAAACTACTAAAATACAAGGTTGATTTTTCTTAGTCCATCACCTTGTTCCAATTTTGTGATACATGCCAAAATTGTCTTGCGCCACTAAATTGCATGTCCATGTTTCATTTATTCAAATTGTATATTATTTATTTAATTATTTTAAGCACTTTTTAATTGTTACAACATTCTAAGTTTTTCTTCGACTTGCCTTATGTAAAAGTTGTATATAAGTGGGAACATAGTTATGTAGGATATTTGTCACACATGATGCAAGGTTATATCCTGAAGTTAGGAATTGTTCATTTATGCCCCATTTCAAATTTCATTATCAAGAGTGTAATTGGTTTAACATGGGAGTGCATATTTGTTTCGATTGTCATCATTGGCATATATGATCAATTGCAATTTCGACAGACTTGGATTTCAGTTTATAACATTTCCTTTATGAAAATGACTATGCTATGTTGCAAAAGATGGTTTTATATTTAGGTTGGAATGTTCATTATCTCACAATCAATTAACTACATGTCCTTGTGTGAATCTATTTGAGGCACACAAATCTTGACTTTAACCCTACGAAATCGATCCAATTTGACATATTCTTGCATAACAAAAAATTCTATGTGAAAAATTCATGTTAATTTTGAGTAAAAGAGTACTCTCAAAGTTGGACCATTCAATTTGGCCTTGAAATTAAGAATGGATGTGCATTTTTATGGAACATGGAAAAATTACTTTCCTTCACTAAAATGCATGCCCATACTAAATTTATTGGTCATCGTGATTGATTAAAATTGTATATTGTTTATTTAATTAGTTTACACACTTTTGAAGTGTTATATGTCGATGCTGACCCTTAAATAATTTTCCTTTAGATTTCATACAACATTTCATGTTTTGCTTCAACTTGCATTGTGTGAAAGTTGTGTATAGGTTTTTCTTCAACCTGCTCTTGGGGGGACAATTGTTCTTTTAATTCGGAGCAATAGTTCCAACTCTTCAAATTAATTAGCAATAAAGGTAGGTTTTGCTATTGCAGGGATTTTACACAAAATATATGCAAGATAAAATGATGGCTAGTTCTAATGGATTTCAAACTCAATCTTTGTATTCACACTCTCAGCAACTCAACCCTCTCACTCTTACACTCTCAAACCTTGTTCACACTCTCAAGAAATAAACAAACGATGTTGAATAATACCACTCTGTCAGACTATTACTCTTATTTAGAAAAGAAGAGCTGTCCTAGAAACCATTCTCTTAGCAAATGTTGAAACACATTCAAATTAAATGAGCACACCATCAAACTATGATGGGAATTAAATAAATTTCACACTAACAAATGGACCGGTCCAGGACCTATGTTATTACAAAATATATTGGTTAACATTATGCAATAATTAAAGCATGAACAAGGCTAATAATAATAGTAACACTACACAACACACAAGCTAGTTAGCAGAAAGGCATGGCGACACCAATGATTGAGATTTCATTAATGAAAAATACAGGATTACAATGTTGGTGCTCTCCCACTCTATCACAATTTATTTGTTTCTATATGTCTATCTTGTGCAGGCAGAGAATACACCTCTTTATAATTTCACATTGCAATGATAACATCACGATAATCCCTCAATTCTCATGTGATCTAATTTGAGAATACACATTAACAATTTGATAAAAATTTCCAAGGTTAGGACAAAGTTGTAACATCTTTTCCAAATTACAATAATAACAATATAAAATCGGCTAATTGTTTTAGTTGCGTTGTCCAAAAACATCTCCTTTAATAGTTGGACTATATTTTGACTGGATGCTTTCCAAACTATTGTTCATAACTAATTGAAGGAGTTCAACGCATCCAAAATAGGTCTTCATGTGCAACAACAATTCTTAACGAGTCCTTTTCCTATCCTTGGCGAGGAAAATCTAGAAGGTGCAGTCCTCCAACAACATCTCAACATACCATAAACCCTGTAATAACACAATTGTCATTTTTACGAGAAAAATAGCCCAAAACAATAGTCCTCATGCAAAATTATAGGTAGAATAGAATAGAAGGATGACGTATAAAAAGAGACATACCGAGGTTGATAATGGTTGTTACAATGTAAGAGAATGGTCTCAAGAATAAAAAAAGTTTGGAAAATATATAATTGGAAATAT